>JAOYNN010308045.1:0-10093 GCA_025770095.1 Goniobranchus kuniei
GTGGGGTGAGGAAATGTATGTAAATAGCCTTTCCCAAGGACTAAACAGCGCCACTGCCGGCCCGGCATCGAACTCGAACCCCCGCGGTTACAAGTCCAAGGCACTGACCTCACAACTTAGAGCAGGATCTTGCCAGTATGCTAGAGCAAGTGCACCTGTAAAATGGCTGCATCTTTACTCCACATGGAGTTGAAGGTACATGGATAGAAAAGGCCTGTTGGATAACATTTTTGTGCAGCCGTTTGAGACCATTTAGTGGTTTTAGCACCATATTAAAGGTCTGATTTATTTTTATCCAGCATCAACTGTATTATTTTTTTAAACGTCTATCATTACTACATTGACACAAAAGCACTCATGATTGTCATCCAAGGGGCTGATTTATATGTTGTCTTTGACATGTAGAATATCTGATATGGCTTGATGTGGTCTAGCTGTTTTTTGTTTTTTTTCATTTTTGTAGGAGACAAGCTGAGAGCTGCTTGTAACATGAAAAGGAGTATGGAGACCAATTACTACCTGATGCCCTTCACCAAAAAAATGGCTGTCAATTCTTCAGGTATGCCCTCTCCACTCCCATCCACCCTGTAACTTGAGTGTTTAATCTTGGAACATTCTTATATTATTAAGTAGTAAAAATGTAGTCTCTCAAGCCAAATCGGCTCATTGGCTTATTCTGCTTTCTATAGCCTGAAGCGGATAGTGACACACTTCATCCATCACTCTCTGAATAGGGTGCTTGTATTTTGCAGAATACTTTTCCAGCCAAAGCTGTACCCATTTTCACCTTGGTGGAGTGAAGCAACAGGGATAAATTTTCTTGCTTTAGGAAAAACTGCATGTGTCTGTAGCGAGAATTGAACCTGCTGCCTTTCCGCCTGTAGACAAATCCTCTACCACTGAGCTACAGTACCATTATTATATTAGCATTGATACTAATAAGCTAATTTTGTATAGTGCCATCAAGGCACCTTATGAAGAATGTTGATAGACCACTAACATCATCACTAGTAACATTAGAGGAACAGAGACCAAGAATTTTTAAAACATAAAAAAAGTCACAACATTTGTTTAAGACGGGACGTGGACTTATTAATACAGTAGGAACTGTATTGGGACACCTCTGGAAGATTGAAAAATCAGCCCGATTTCCCAGGGAGAAGCTGTGACCGATGGAAGTGTCATCACTGCATGCGAGCCAATGAAAATTCGTCTTTAATTGGTCTGCCAAGGTTGAATAACTCCATAGCTCCATCCCTAACATTCACTTGGACCACTGACCAGGAACACATGGCTTACTTTACAACCTTGTGAGTGTTGGTCATAAAAACTCAAGTGATTGCTTGTCAATCACAGACGTTGGTGGCGATTGCAACAAGTGAAGCGATAAACTTCATTACGCAACTTTATTGTTCACTCAATGACATCTTCGTGGAGCTGATTTTCTTAATTCGTCCCCCTTGCTTCTAGAAACAAACTGACCATCATTCATTTCAAGGATCTGTTAACTAAGTTTCTTTGTTGGCAAACAGTCTTGTTTTGTCAGAGCCAGGATAATTTACTTTGTTCTTTTTGTTGTAGACAGTCTTATTGATGTGTAATGTGAGACATTGTGGCAAAAATGTGAAAAATTATATTTGAAATTTCTTTGAAACTAAGAAAGCACTTAACAAAATCATTGCAATGTGCCGGGACATTGCCTGGATTAGGGATAAAAGTTATTTTTATAAAACAGATTCCGTTTCAATGTTTCCTAGAATTTTGTTCGGATTTCCCAGTTTCCCGATTCCCGGGGGTCCCAATAACAGAGGTCCCACTGTATAATTTAATCTGCTTATATCGACATGCTTTGGGAAGTGGCCATGATGTCGATATATGAAAATGTTGATAAAAATACAAAGCCAAAGAGAAAATAGCAAGGGGATATCAATGGTAAAGAAAGTGGAACTAGTGAGTTGGTGTCATCAGCACCTGGAGAGTAAGTGTGTGAAGCACTGTGCTTTTACTAAGGTTTAATATGCAGATCTAGAATTTGGCTGATATGCAGACAAATAGAGAAGGTTGACAATTAGTGTTGAAAACTTACCCTTTTTTTCCACTTACGTTTGTGGGTACACATAGGAGGCTTGTCAATGCAGCAGAGTAGACCAAAAAGTGTTTGTACTAAAATTGTTAAGGAAAGATATTCAGGGAAAAAATTCTGTGGTTGGAAAACATGTTGCAGCAGTGCCAAGTATTACAGAAAATCCGTAATCATTACTGAAAATCAAAGGTTATTACGGGACCACGGATACCTCGCTCAAATTACAGATTTTCAATTTCAGCGATGTCTCCCCGTATTTTTGTTTTTGCCGTTTGCAGTTTTTGCCAAGACAACCGCGCAGTTCTTTTTTTTCTACGGCTTCCCATGCATTAGGCTAAAGCTAGTGTGTAAGCCAACTCATCTAGGCTATATATAGCACAGAGATTCGTTCGCGGCTAGCTATCGACTCGCACCGTGTGCCTCGGCTAGTCTAGCGCCCCCCCCCTTCCTCCCGGAAGCCAAAGACAAAGACTACTGTGATATCGGTTTAATTGAATTGAATGTTTTGATTGGCTGTTAATACGCATGGCATTGTTTACATTCAGGCTACAACCGGCCTCGCCTTTTCTCTTCTACCCCACATGGTTGCTTCAATGGTCAAAGCGCAAGTTGCCATAATCAAGATCTACATTTTTTCAAGTTGTTTTCTACATTTTTTCAATTTTTAAAATGTTTTCAATTTTATTGTGTTTATTAAATTGTGACGATGAAGCGTTCAATAAATGTTGACCAAGCTTCTGTTTCGAAGAAGGCCAGATGTGTACAGACCTATAGGTCTGGTTATAAAGAGGAATGGCCTTGCTGCGTTTCAGAAATCTTTCAAGGTTTATGCTAGGCATCCTCACATTGCCCCATTCCAGTGCCCACTGTGAACGAATCTTTTCAATGGTTCGGTTCCAGCACAGAACCATGCAAAGCTTGATGGTCCTAAAGTCAAGACCTACAACAGAGTCTACTGTGATGATCAGCTCAAGGCCATCAAAGGATCCTGTTCAAGGGCCCTCGTTGTCCATTAAATTAACTGAGAATTATGTAAATAGTGTATATATTCATTTGTAAATAGGTGAGTACACTGCTTTATTTTCATTTAGTCTGTAGTTTAAACTGTTTACCTTCTTTTCGATATGGGTAGATTTATGTCGATACGTTGTTTCTCATAATTTGTTTACGGTTTCACGCATGATTACTGAAAATTGCTCCTGATTACTGATAATATTACTGATTCCTGTTTCTAGGGGTTGGCAGCTCTGATGTTGGTATGTGAAAATGTCAATAAAGCAACTGTCAAAATATGTGGATTTTACTGTGTATTACGGACCAATGTCATATTAATCCAAAGTGACGTAATTCTAGGCAGTCAGGTAATCAGACTTACACCCTTCATTCTGAACTGAATGAAGCAGAACTGAACTCAAACTATCAAATTTATGATTGAGGATACTTCACTTTAGGCTTAGATTAACTCACTTATCATATAAACTCTTTTATGTTTTAGGACAGGCCTGTGTCATCTTATATTTGCTCAACCTATCATACTATGATTCAGGATATGGTATGAAAGAAGATTAACTCAATCCATCAGGTTGAGGTTTGAGGGTATGTTATTTTTACTAGCTGGAAAACCCATTCTACGAATGGTGGGAAGATGGAGAGATCTAGATTATAGAAATCTAGATCTCCATCAAAATTGTCTGGGGGCTCTGGATGTAGAATCTAGGTCTACATCTATATCTTGGTCTATCTAGATTTATCTGTCCTCGGTCTCTTGAGATTTCGTTAACATTAGATCTAATCTATAGGCTTCATACCTGCATTCTGATTTCCCACATTAGGGTTCTTATATCTCTGTAAGTGAGAGAAAATCTTTTCTTTCTTTGAGGAGTAATTGTATTACGCTTCCTCGGCTTAGTGACATGGAAATGGCTGAACCGTCTGGTACATTTTGGTTTTAAGGAATGTGAATCATGTCGAAAATTGTGTTTCTTTTGTTCAAACAAAGGATTGAAATTAACGTTAATAGGCCTAAAATTGTTTTTCTTCTTACATATTTGACCCAAATAAAGATGCCAAACCGTAAACCTACGTGCCATGTTGAGGATACTGGCAAAGTTTCATGTTTCTATTGCATCGTGGCTGAGAATCAAATTATGCACGTTTGGCCTTAGCTTTATTAGTAGTATGATTATCTAAGAGTAATTCAGCCATTCAAATCTATGTTTGAGGATGTATTTTCTATCATATTCTTGGTTGTGTCTTTATTTTTTGTTTCAGAGTCTAATGACAATAAATTCCAAGAAGTGTCAGTGTTGTGTGAAAAACTTTTGATCTACGTATGCCCAAAGTCAAACTCTTCTGCATTACTTTTAAAACAGGTAAAAGTTAAAAGAAATATTTACATCTCATGTTCCACATTGAAGCCAAGCTCATTGTGATTCATAATAACATTTTATTTCCCTGGGCCAACAGCAATCCAAGAACACATAGCTCTTGTGGTGCCAAAACATTTTTTTTTAGCACAAAACTGTCCTTATTGGCCAGGTGCTCATTCATTCCTGAGTCAAGGGATGTAAACAGAGCAAAATGCCTTACTTAAGGACAGGTTGTACACAAGCCATTTTGTGGCCGGTGTGCTATGAGCCCTCTGTGTCACCCCTCTAAAGGTGTTCATGGCTGACAACGAGCTATTCGTACCACTTATGCCAAGAGGAAAACATACACTATCCCAAAAATAAGCATTCTTGAAGAACTTACTTATTTTACGAAGAAGAAAGAAAACAACAAAGCGAAGGATGATTGAGATAGAGAGAGACGATACAGTATGGCCAACTTGGGGAAGAGCTAGAGAGGCGGCAAAAGGCAGGCAAAATTGGAAGAAATGTGTTCAGGCCTTGTGTGCCTCATGAGATTTATAGGTAAGGAATTTGAGGTCAGATATTGTTGTGTTAGAGAGCGAAGCAATTGGACTATCTCTGAATGTGAAAAAAACAGAAAGCATGGTGATCTCAAAGAAATTAATCAACCGCAAATGTAATATCTTTAGGAAAGGAGAACAAATCAAACAAGTAACGCAATTCAAATATCTTAGCTACCAATAATTAAAAACATCAGATGTTAGATGCACAAGCAAAATAAGAAAAAGAATGGCGATGGCCAAAGATACGTTTCAGAAAATTAAGCCAATTTTAACTTACAGAAACACAACAATGACCACTAAAATCAGAGTATTAGAAATATGCTGGACTCTAAACCAAAAAACATTGAGGAAATGAGAAACAGCGGAAATGTGATTTATAAGAATGATAAGAATTTCATGGTTGGAAAAAACATCTAATGAATCGGTACTTAAATAGGCGAATGTAGAGAGATCACTAATCAAAACTATAAGAAAGAGACGGCTACAATTTCTGGGACACATCTGCTGCCACAGGGGTCTAGAATATCTTTCTATCACTGGGAAGATCGTTGGGAAAGGTAGCAAAGGTAGAAAGAGAATTACATAAATTGATAGCCTGAAAGCAGTATCAACAAAGAGCAGTGGCAATAATCTCCTGAGATTAGTTGATAACAGATTTGAGTGGAGAGCATGATCACCAATGTCTGTCACTGTTCCAGACAAGGCACCTAAAGTAAGGTAAGGAAATAGGTTACTTGTGATAAGGCACTTACTTCTATGGTGTGCACACAAAGGATATTTATTATTTCCAATCTTTTCTGTTCTTGTCTGCAAGTTAACTCCAATTCCTATATTAAGGGCAAATTTCACTCCAAAGTCTAGCCATCGTCATCTGTTGGCATGTCACTTGTCTCTTTTATCCCATACAAAGTACTGCTTTAAAAAATATAGGGAATAAGCAAATCAATATCCACTGCTGTAAACTTTGTGTCCAACTAGAGGAAAAACACAATCACCATCATCATCAAGATCATCAATGGTAGCCTGTTCCATCCAATGTGTTGCTGGTCACCTATCTACTTGTCTCGATCTCTGGCAGCAAGAATAAATGGAACATTCTTTGGAATACCACTCTTGTAAACTTGTTATGTATGTCATTCTTTGTCTGCCCTAACATGCATTCCTTCTTTCATACAACAAAGTGTAAGAACCCTTACTTTTTTAATATTGTATTATAGACTTTTTAAAACTCTTTCATGCACCAGGAGGGAAGATAAAAACTAGACAGTAAAGAAAAACTGAAATCAAGAAAGCCCTGAGATCATCCCTATGGGATGTACTGGGCATAATCCACAATCAATCAATCAAACCTTCTTTCATACCTGCTACTACCAATTTCTTAATTTCTTCTCGTCTCATTATATGCCCAAATATCGCATTTGTCTTTTCCTGATGTTATTCATTAAATTCCTATGCCTTCCCATTTTAATCAACACTTCCTCATTCTTCACTTTATCCGTCCATGAGATCTGCAACATCCTTTTGTACAATCATATTTCAAAAGCCTCTCTCTGTCTTAAAACAAAAACAATACCATATCTACATCTTCCCTATAAAAAATGTGGGTGGTGTGTGGTATTGTTCACCTTAAAAAAGGAAGATAAAATTTTTTTTTTCTACATTACACAGAAATGATGAATTCTGCTCAGATCTTACCTTAATTGGATGATGTTGATTAAAGAAAATGTTACAGTAGATTTTTTTCTATGCATGATCAACTGTCATTCAACAGAATGGCCACTTGAAGATGTCCCTAGTCCATCCCAGACATCACAGGGCCATGTATTGGTGACATGTGAGGAGCAATGGTGGTTTTGGCGAATTTTGGTCACAATAATACTTATGAAATTAGGACAAACTGCCTTTTAAGAGCAGTAATGCAAAAAGGATCCTCTATATGTGGTTGTTTAGTTTGATAGAGGAATGCTTATACTTAGAAATTCCTACTCATACTTATCCCAAAATCTGGATTATTTATACCGCCAAACTTATTACGCCGCCAATCTTTTGTTGGCATCCCAATATTTGGCAATGTAACGGAGTTTTACTGTATGTGTGTATCATTTATTTCTCTTAGATTTTCACATGTTTTAATTACAAATAAATGGCAAAGTAAGGAAAACACAAATAAAGGCTATCATTCATGATCTCTGCAGCCTGAGCATGGTTGACAATTTCAGCATGGGTTACTAAAAAATTAAATGGGGATACCTTGGTGGAGAATTGACCTTTTGATCTAATTTAAAAAGTATTTTGTTGCCATGGATTGATACTACTGATGATACCTAACCAAGTTATGAAATCAAGAAAGAAAGAAGAGAAATTTCAAGTTTAACCCTTATTTCATTTTGATCTGGGCTCGAGTGACATTGTTGGAAAGATCAAACATTCCCCTTTTGGTTGTAAAATGTGATAAATAAAGAATGAATTTTACTTTTTTGTATTTATTTTTTGTGGTTTTATTCTTAATAATCATTAAATCTTTCCGCACCTTTCGCCGATATATCAGTTCCGTAATCAGTCACGATTAGACCTCACTCATTTAGCCTCATACCTTGTTTCGTTGGGAATCCAATTCAAGTTTTACGTTTACTAAAAACATAGAAGAGGTCATGGGACTACTTCCTTCAATGTTTGTGAGTTCATTCATCCATTGACGACTGTTTTTCTATCATAGTATAGGCCTAACATTTTCAGTAAGCTCTCTATTTCCACGGCAATTCCAGTCCAAGCATGGAATTTAATCTGGTAGGGAAAGAGTTAAGGAACAAGGTACGTGACAAATACGTCAGGGTAAGTACCTACCAGAAGTCATTCATGTTAAGATTCTTATTAAATTAAGTGGCCCATTAGTAACACCTATTTATACGCAATCCGTGAACCGTATCTCTAGTCACCGATTTGTCGCTTCGTGGTCGACATCCAGGAGAGCTCTGTAATCCTACTTTTGCTTTGTTTTGACGTTTCTCTGGCTTTTTCTACACACAATTTGAACAGTTTTCATAGTTCTAACCATGGCTGACCCTCAGCCTGGACCCAGTGGTACACAAACTACATGTAGGGGTGTTTTTTAGCTGTTTTTTCTGTTAGATAATGAAGATGAAAGTGATTTTGACATTGAATCGAGTGAGGTGATGGACTTTAGCAGTGACAGTGATAGTGTCAGCAATGATAACAGTGTTCAGAGCGGTCTAGATCTAGATGAAGAGTGGTATGAAGTTCAATCATATGATGATCCTGAACTTTTTATCCCTTTGTGCAGGCAAATTTGGACAATATAGATAAAAGAATGTTATACTTAACTTTTTCTTTCCCTCCTTTTCATTGCTGGTCTAACCACTGCATTTGTCTTTGTAGTTTTGTAACTTTACATAATATTTATTTTTCAACACACGGACAGGCAGACGCATATTACCCATTCATACATGTTTATTGAAAACTTCACACAACCACATAATAAACCCATACAATTTTACATTTTTTGAAAGGTAATAAAATTCGCTACCAGATAGGCAGAAATTCTTGGAGTTTTATTAACAAGATTTGAAAGAAAATGTCTGATAACTTTGAATTTTCAACAAACTTATGGTGGCCATCTTGGATTTTTAGGTCATGTGACTATATCTCTGTAAGATTGCAAAAATATTGCCTGAGAAGCGTACATCATTTTATTACCTTTTGGAATACATATACTTATGTAGGTCTATCGTTTCAAATAAGGGAGATATAACAAGAAAACAAAAACCTGCATTTTTTCATGAAAAAGACCTGACAATCCTGACTGAACTTATGTGACTGATATAAGGTTAATCAGAGTGCATACAAAATGAAGTCTTTCTTTTGAAATTGATGAAAGATTCCTGGATTCTGGTATCAAGACTCTGCCCATGTCAATTCGCATAGGTTTATCCTCTCATCTGTTCACCCGGGCCTCTCATTGTTTGTCTGAGATCATTGCTCCGTGGATGTTTGAACATTGAAATGATGACCAGTGGCCATCCAAGATAATCTTTGACTGACAGAAACTGTTTTCGGACCATCTAAGTCTGAGCCTAAGTGCATTGCGTCAGAGCTGATGGCTTCAGTGGAAACTTTTGTAAAGCAAAACAAGATAAGCATTCAAAACAGTTTTGAATGTTCAAAGCACACTCATCAGTACCAGCTCAATGAGATGTAAAAAATTGTGCAAAAAACTACAATATGACCCTTAGCAGAAAATCAAAACCAGCCACTTTACAAAACTTTACACAGAAAAAATTAAGAACGGTCAGTTTTCTTAAGCAATATTCCATAATTGTTATATTTATATGTGGGCCAATTTTTGTGAAACTTGCTCTGAAGTTTTTGTTTTTAAATGTGGAATTCACTTTTGGAGGTTTAAAATCAAGTGTGATGAAATTTTATTTCATACCTTGCTTAATCCCCACAATGAGGTGTGAAATATCCTGGCTAAACTTCAACCCTGTTGCAGGAAAGTATCCAGGGTAAGCCTTCCATCGGAGTGGCCCAGACCCTGATACTAGATTGCCATTGTTATGGCCACCTGGAAACCAACTGACTTTAATGTTGCCGCCTGATTTCTCTAGAATGACATTCTTTACCAGTGGTGTTTGATATATCAACTTATCAATTAAAAATTTTATTATTTTGGGATGATGAAAGTATGTTTATAATATAAGTGACATTCTCTAGTTGTTGAACTTGATACCAAGAACGAGAATTTAGGATACCAAATTTTACAAAATGTGTTCAAAATGTGTTTCAAAATCATTTTTCAATTTGTAAATTATAACTTGCATCTGATTTTCTCTGAACAAAAAGTAGTGCTATAGTGATTTCTTCTAATAAGTGCAGTAGGCTGACATCATTGCTTTTCAAGTGAGTTGTTTATAGGAACTGACATGAAAGACAAAAAGGCGACTTTCTTACAGTCATCCTTGTCATTTCAGTGAAATAGTCTTAGTCTTAGTCTTAGTCTTAGTCTTAGTCTTAGTCTTAGTCTTAGTCTTAGTCTTCAAATTGGCTGACTGACTCAGATTATCTGAGTATTAATGTCA
>JAOYNN010308156.1:0-10093 GCA_025770095.1 Goniobranchus kuniei
CCCCCCCCCCCCCCCCCCCCCCCCCCCCCCCCCCCCCCCCCCCCCCCCCCCCCCCCCCCCCCCCCCCCCCCCCGTTCGTTTGTGATGTCCCAGCTGCCATCTTGGTTGTTCACTAAAATTGAGTTCGGCAGATTGGCCTGGGGCCGAATGATAATAAATGTTATAAATTGTCAAGAGCCAAAAGAACCAATAAATTAATGTTATAAATTTATCGTCAACTCAATTTTACAACTATGGAATCTATTTAAAAATGACTATTTTGAATTCAAAAACACAGGCTAAATCAATTTAGAACAGTCCTGAAATGAGAGGATTTCTAAAGCGGTAACCAGTCTTAATATGACTTTTTCGCCTAGGGTTAGGGGTAGGGGTAGGTTTAGGGTAGGGTTGGGATAGGGTTAGGGGTAGGATTAGGGTTAATCATGAAATCCCATCATTTCCAATAAAATCCATTTAACAATCCATAACATCAGGAATAAAATCATTGAGGTTGGTAAAATTTATCTGGCCAAGAAAATCTAGCGTTGGCAGAGTAAACAACCAAGATGGCGGCTGGGACATCACAAACGAACTAGTGCCAAAAAGGGGGGGGGGGGGGAAGTCGGTTGTCAGTTAGATTCTAGTGTCCCTACTGTTTACTGGCAACGGCAGCCATTTTGTTAGAAATGGAAGCATGACCTTGGCCAAGATGTAATAGTCAAGCAAGCATGGGTTTAGATTATTCTGAAATCAGAACGCACGGTGAGTAGTAACCAGAAAGTTCCGTGCTTTCTGATTTCCGCTTCAATTTTGATTCTGATTTCCTCTCCAAAAAGATTTTTGTTTACACTAGGGATTTTATTCGCCAAATGGCGACAGCCTAGGCTCTGAATGTGGTTCACATAACACATTTGGTGTGATTGTATGAACTTACCATTGAAGGCTAGTCCAAGAGTTTCGGCCATTCGATGCAGTACACTGGTTTTGGCATCTTTGTTAAGGTAATGTGGGCTTTTTGTGTCCCACAACACAAATTCTGCCTCAAATAATGTGATGAATTGCTCATTCACCACAATTTCATCGCCATTTTGTTTGGACTTTTGATTCCAAAATCAGAATGGAAATAGAAAGCGTTCTATCTCAGAGAACGAGGGGAAATCAGAAAGAGAAAATTAGAACGAAGCCTGTTCTTTTCTGATACAGTTGCAGAAAGCCATTTTATTTACACTATTATGAAACCAGAATTCTGATTTCAGAACAGTGTAAACCTACCTGGCCTATGTAGAACTAGATCTAGATCTAGGTTTTAGATTACTAGATTTCATCAAGTTTACAATCTAGATCTAAACGTTTGCTATTTCATAAGGACTTGTTTCATACGATAATATCTAGATTCTAGATCTATTGATCTCAATCTTTACTTAATGTAATATTGATTCTAGATTCTAGAGGTAGATTTATTGGGCGATTTCACACTTCCAAAGGACACGCCAGACTTTAGAATTAATGAACATAAGAATGTGATGAAGAATTCTTACCAAGACAGGTCTCAGTTTTGTAATATCTGATGTTATTTATGATATTTAGTAATTCATAGTTATTTGATGAATAAAAACCACTTTTTGCTACCATTTCTTGTTTCCATGGCCGTTGTGCATTGCCACTGACGTCATCGGAAATCAAATTGCTCAAGGTGCGCATCAAAGATAGCCACGCCAAAACACAGTTGGCCTAAAAGCGAAAGTAGCACGTTGTGTAGGCCTATCAAAATGGTGCTTTAGAGTTCTTCTTCGTCTTTTTCTTCTAGATAGCTGCATGCCACCTTTTATGCCACTCATCTGGGGTAGTTTTGCAGCTTGAGTATTGGTATACATACAGCACTTTCTTTCTACTTTGCTTGTATCTTATAAGCTGCTCCTTAAAATCGTTGCCTTTGGAAACATTTACTTAGCAGGGAATTCCACACTCGAATTGCTGAGGGCATGAAAGAAAGTTGGTGCGTCTGTGTCCTGGAGTGTGGCACTGTCAATCTTTGTTGGTGACTTTGTGTTCTTGTTCCTGTTGACAAAGGTACAAGACTGTCCTCAATGTGGCTTTTAAGTATTTTTATACATTCTCACTGCTTGCCTGTTTTTGCAGCGTGGCGCTGTTCTTGTTCTTGGCCATTCTGATATTCTCAAGCAATTTGTCACGCTTCTAGTTGTTCTGTAGGCTCCATTGAATAAGGAAACTATTTTTCCTTATTCAATGGTAGTCTCCAAAGACAAAGGGGACAGCTCGTCTTTGTGCCATTTCAATTTAATTAATTTGCTTTTTTTTTGTTTTGGAATCCCATATTGGAGCGTCATACTCTAGAACCGGTCTTATGAGGGTTTGTAGCCTTGAGACTTGATTTTTTTCTGGACATGAGCTGAAGTTTCTTATGAAAAAGGCAGTGATGTTATAATTTGCTTTCTTGGTTATTGTACCTATGTGCGAAAGATCTTGAATATCACGTATAAAGAACACGTTACAAATGAACAAGTCAGATGCAGAATTGAAGGAGCGATCGGACCACACGTAGGTCTACAGTCAATGGTGAGGTGAAGAAAACTTCAGCGGTATAGACATGTACTTTGGGAGATACCAATGCTATATACCGCCCCTCCCCCCCTCCAGGACTTTTTCAGACCTACTTATTTTTATAGATTTAGACATGCTGATTTCGAATTTTGTTCCCAAGCCCAAAAACTAACACGCTCGGCTGCTACAGCCCCCAAACCGTTAAAAATGGAGAAAATGTAAGTTGAAAAGTATACATTTTCAAAATTCATCACAAATAGTCAAGCAGGATATCAGATGAAACGTCTTGGCAATAACAATTGAGTAATGAGATTGCTTATCAAATTCCAGTTGAAACTTGTGAGATAATAGCAAAATTCTAAAAATAGAATGCACCAATTTAGAAGACGACATGAATGAAGTACACTTGGAGGTACCAATGTGATATAAGGACTCTCCGTCCCCGGCCGCCCACAGGATACTTCCAAACACCCTCAATTGTGTAGATTTCGAGGTCCTGGTTTCGATTTCCATGTTCCCAACCGCAGAATTTGAACGTTCTGGCGCGAGCGCCCAGAAACGTTGAAAATAACGAACAAAATAGGTAAAAAATATGACATTTAAAATGTCATTGCAGTATAGGCCCTCTCCCTCTCCGCCCCCTCTCCAAGATTCTATCAAACCCGCTCAGTTTTATAGATTTTGACGTTCTGATGTCGAATTTGTATGTTTCTGACAGCAAAATTTGAACGTTCTGGCGTTAAACCCAGAACAAATCGAAAACAACGAAACAAAGGTTATAAAAAAAATACGATTTCAAACTTCATCGTAGCATAGGCCTGTCCCATCCATGCCCTCTCCAGGATCCTACGAAACCCCCTTTATTTTATAGATTTTTAGGTCCTGATGTTGAATATTTATATTCCCAACCGCCATATCTGAACGCTATTGCGTCAGTGCCCGGAAAATATTAAAAATAGTGAAAAAATAGGTGACATATATAGCATTTCAAACGTCAACGAAATATAGGCCTGCCCCTCTCCTCCTCCATCCTCCAGGATTTTACCATACCCCTTCAAGTTTATAGATTTTGAGGTCCTTATTTTGAATCTTATGTTCCCAACCGCAAAATTTGAACGTACTGGCGTTAGAGCCCAGAAAACGTAAAAAATAACGAAAACATTGTTGAAAAAATACAGCATTTCAAACTTTAACGCAATGTAGACCTGACCCACCCATCCCCCTTCTCCAGTATCCAAATCCTCTCCATGTTATAGACTTTGAGGTCCTGATTTCGATTTTCCACGTTCCCAACTGCAAAATTGGAACACCCTGGCGCTAGAGCCCATAAAACGTTGAAAATAACAAACACATACGTAAAACATAAAATTTCAAGGTTCATCACAATATACGCCCTCACCCTTCCCCTCCCCTCTCCAGGATCCAACCAAACCCCTCAATCATATTTTATTTGGAAGTCCTGATTTCGAAGTTGTATGTTCTCAACCGCACAATTTGAAGGTCTGGTGCTAAAACCCAGAAAACGAACATAACGAAAACGAATGTACAAAATATACAATTTCTAACTTCATCGCAATGTAGGCCTGCTCCATTCACCGCCCCTCCACCTCTCCTGGATTCTTCCGAACACCTTCAATCGTATATATTTTATGTCCTGATTTCGAATGTTCATGTTTCCAACCGTTAAACTTGAACGTTCTGTTAAGAACTGATCCTTGGACCAATTAGACCTTCTCCAAAATCCAAAAGTCCACATCTTAAAAAAAGAAAGCCAAGACAACCAAACAAACACAAACAAAAAACAAACAAGCCAACAAACTGGAGCGACATTGGGAAATGTCGGTGCATTTTAAAATGTTCTAAAACATATTCAAAATGAATCATTCTAACAAAATGAAAGTATTTTCAAAGTGCCTACATTTTCAATATTTTTGCCCGTTTCTCCTCGTCACTCCTAGTCTAGGGGAATCCCGTTTAAATTATGTTTTTATGACAACAACAACAATCATTTACATAATAATCTACTTATATAATCCTGGACAGGCCAAAATTATTATCGCTTTTCACGTCACCACCGCTTTAGGTACAATTTTGAAATTTGGCACAATGGTACATTGCAATTTTCCGGAGGACATGGAAAATTTAATTATTTTTTTTTTACCGATGAATTGTAAAACTTTAATCAGCCTTTGAAAAATAATCGAAAATTCAAGTTGAGTCGTTGAATGCTGGTCACAGTTTTTGTTTCACCGAAAAGATAAAGTGAGGCTTAGACCGGAAGGTGTAGCCTTAGCAGGCTATAGCCCTCAGTAGCCTACCCACTGCTAACATCAAATCCAATCTATGCCGAGATCAAGATGAAGATTACAGATCCAGATCTAGATTTCAGATGTCATAGAGTATCATTCTTGATTCTAAATTAGATCTCGACGTTCGAACATCGAATCTTTATCTTCGACATTAATCCTGATCCGATCTAGATCTAAATGATCTACACCTAGATCTATTACGTTTTTTTAGGCTTATGTTGTACGGAATCACTAAGCTTAGTAGGAAATAGTAGATTTCGGAGCAGGGATATATTTATGGCCAGATTCATTCCTGGTTTTCTCACAATTTGATCTAGATCTAGACGTTCTGGATTTTTGATTTGATATAGATAGATCCTATACATGCCTAGATTCTTCTAAGTTTGATCTAGATCGCGAATTTTTTATTTAATTTCAGCAACCTTCTTCTTATGTTGAAAATCTAATCTAAATAGGCGTATCAGATATTTATCCTGATTGTTTTAAATCTAGATCTTAATTTCAGATATAAGCCTAATCCTGATTTAGATCTAATCTAGATCTATTACGATTACGTGGGGCTGTAACTTAAAAAAAAATCATTATATTTGCGTGTCTAGCTGGATTAGACTTTCTTGATATTGCAGTGCTTACTCAAATTTGCCCTGCACTGAAACCCGAGTGTAGCCGGGAACCCCAGCTAGTAATACACAATAGTATTGATCTAACATTAGTACTGAAATGATCTTTTTCATCTTCCGATGTGTTGGATAGTTATAAATGATCTGGATCTAGAGCAAGATTTAGATTTATATCTTGATCTTTCTCATCTAAATCTGTATAAATCTAGAAATCTAGATCTAGAGTTCCTGAATAGATCTAGGCTAGATTTACAGCAATATTTTATGTTTATCCCAATCAGGAATCTAGATCTAGATCCAGATCTTGATATGTAGATCTAATCTAGATTTAGTTCTAGATTCTCGTCTAGGCTTGCAATGAAGATGGGCCTGTATATTGTTTCATTCATTGAACATTTATCCAAATGAAGCAAAGAGACAAAGAGCGGCCGGAAGAAAGCTTGCATAAACGGTGTCGGGGGAAAGATTATTGCATAATAAAAAGATTTTAGAAAAAAATGGTTAATTCACTTTGCTGACCAGACGTGCGCATTTTATTTCTGGGTAAATCGATAATTTCATTTCAAATAGTAAGAAGATTATAAAGATTGTGGTTTGAAAAAGTCCTGGGGGTGAACGGTAGTGACCCCCCATATCTGCCCAACTACTGGGTGTACCATAAAAAAGTGTAACATTCCAAAAAAAACATAATATGACTGGTGAGTGACAACAATGAAAAATTCCAGCTGTGACCAGTAATCTATTCATGGGCATTTTGTTCCTTAAGCATGGTTTGGTGTTTCCTTTTAAGTCAATATGTCACATAATATAATAAGATGTGGGGAGGTTACACCGTTTGCGTATGTTTCTCTTTTCAATTATGGCTGTGTCCAAAAGAGCCTTTTTCTTCGAGAACCTGGATGGTAAAACAGTCAACATAGACTGGGCTAATTATAGAGCAAGTGTTCGAACATCTTCAGTCACTTTACAGAAAAAAGGGATTGATATTAAGAGCGAATGGTTTCAGCAAGATGGAGCGACTCTCCATTCTGCAAATCAAACGATTCACAATGTTCAAACCAGACTCCTCTCATGACGGACAGACAAGACATGGGCACCCCACACCCCTGATCTGAACCTTCTTGATTATTTCTTGTAAGGCCATATAAAGAATGATAGATTTGCACACTCTCCAGTAACGTTTTTTGAACTGAAGGACAAGATAAAGAGAGTGGTGAGAGACGTGACCCGTGAAAAGTATCGCCGAAAACAGAACCCTCAACGGCGCATCAACCACTGTTTGAAGAGAAACGTAAAGAACTTTGAACACATGTTATAAAACGAAATTCACGATATAAAACCGTCTATGTGGATTTTATTGTCCCCTTTTGCCCTCCAATGTTTACGTTCACTCTCATTAAAGTCTTCATGCTTTAAAAATCTTTTGACTAGCGTTTACAAAAAAGGATCACTTTTATCAAACACTTCTGGCCAGTTAAAAATGACATGGTTGCGCAACTTCCGTTTTAAGAAACTTTCTTGGGGTTGCAGTTGCAAGTGTTTTGTGTCAAACAATTTCCCCTTGAATAGCGTTTGCTGAACCTTATTTTTTTCGCTTTCATTTAACCGTTGCTGAGCCACATCATTTCAAACGGGTATACTTTTTTATGGTACATACTGTATAACAAACAGTTGAACATCATATTATTAATCATACAACTTATTTTATATCATGGAGCTCTCTTTCCAATGCATGTAAAAAGTATATATTAACGATTTCGATTTTTTTCAAAGAAAGTCCATTCTGTGACTTTACGGTACGTATTACAAAAGATTTCCTTCTTAATGGGTGGGAAATGGCAACTCGTAATGAATATTTCAAATTTGTGACTGCGAATGAAAGTGTCACGAGAGTGTTGAAACAAATGATCTAAAATGTATGATATCAATGTCGTGATCTCATTCACATATAACTGAATAAGATCTCCTCTTTTACTTCTACATTCCAAAGAATGTAAGTTTGCTTGTATGTCCTAATCTCATCTCAAAATGTGTCCACAGAGGTTCCATCTGGCCTCTAGGATCTGTATTTATTTATTTATTTATTTATTTGGGTTTTAGGGCTCAGTTCGACTGCAAAGGTCATCTCAGCGCCCAGAGTTTTAAGGATATTTGATGTTAACTACATTTCTGAGTTGTTGTTTTTTTGTTTTTTTATTTTAAGCTTCTCATATTCAGGTTGTTTTTAGTGCCCAAGTGCCTCCGTTATAGAGTAAATAGATTTTAGCTCATATGTGTAAAGATGTGTTTTCGTTGATCCTTTAGTGCTGCTCGCTTTATTCAGATGGCGTTTAGCTTGTTCAGGGCGACCGAGAAGAGGTGTCTTCTCTCTCCACTTAGGGATATAGCATTTTTCGTTTGCCTCCAGTCATTTTCAGTTCTTGAGATTGATTCTGTTTTATCTACATTGACTTTTACGGCATGGTTTTTGAAGATCTTTTGTATTTCATTTATGCTTTCATCTTCAAATCCATTAAAGTCAACACTCTCATAGTATACAACCTCACATGGGATTTCTTTTTCATGTGGAGTCTGGGCTTGTGTCAACGTAGTCCAAACTTCTCTAAGTGCATGTTCTAACTTTAAAGTAAACAATTCTGGGCTGAAGGTGTCACATTGGGGTGTTCCCTGTGTTGCTTTCGAATGGGTTGTTGATTAAATTCCAATTTTCTAGCGGTTTTTTGTGTGTTGCTGAGAAGGATGCATACGACCTAAATTTAAGGATAAAAATGAGTTTTATAGTCTGTACACCCCCAGAAATGCAGATTCTACAAGCACTACATCGTTTATATCCCCTAGCAAGCCGTAACATTCCGATACATTCTTAACTCCCTGGGAAGCATACAGTGTACAGCCTGGTTAGCGCATCGCATAGTAATCTGACAATTGCTGTGTATTCATTCACATCTGAGTCTATTGTGGTATGCGAAATGAAGTACTTTGCCTACGAATTCAGCGCTGATAACTTTCAGTTATGCACGTGGCCGTACCAGCGGAGCTCCGTCATTCACGCACGCTCATATTGACATGCTTTACGCCTCTTCACTCTCTTCACGTGCCAAATGGTGCTAACCACTAAGGAACCGACACCAAAAGAGATAATAAATTAAATATCATGTCCATATTATGTCTATCATTCTATACCTTAAATGCTTTAATTTCCACATCCTAGGAATAAAGACAATAAACATTTACTTACAAGACACTCAAATTAGCCTTCGTACCGTCAGCCCAAGTCCACATTCCTGGCTTGAGTACAGCGTTCAGTCAAAGTCCGACTGATGAAGTATAGGCTTTACTTAGGAAATTCTGGAGGTGGTGGTATAAGTTTCGCCAGACATTTTAAATACACACTTTTGTCATTAAAAAGCATCGATAGATCCTCTAACACATGACAATATTATCAAATGAATGAAAAAGTAGTACACAAACCAAAACTGGTATCAATTCGTACATGCTACCAGCGATTATGAATCTAGATCAACATGTAGTATAGTTTTGACCAAATTAAATGAATTTGAATTAAATGCTTTATGTCAAACATAGAAATGCATCAAAGATAAGATAAAGATAAATATTGCATTTATACAATGCTTTTCGCCGTTCAAAGAACAGCCTCAAGAGTGCTTTGAAGTATACAGTTTCCAGTAAAGTGACATCATTTATTGATATGGACTCATTTAACGCCTAAATCAAGTGAAACAATTTTCAGAGTAAAATTTCTTGCTTAAAGAAAATCAAAATACTGTTCGTCACCGTCCAGAATCGAACACAGAATCTTCCGATCCTAAGACCGATCGACCATCAAGCCATTTGTACCTTAAGGAACATTCTACCATTGTTTAAAATGTCATACCTATTGTAGAAATGTACAAACTAAGGGTTACTCAATAAATAGAAGGCAAGACAAAGTCATAGACATAACCTTTGGGAGCAATAAGCAAAACAACAACAGACATCAGGAAGGGTATATGAGTCATTATGTGTAAAGGAAATAAATTGTAAATTAGAACAGAGACCTTAGCTGATTCAGGTACCTAGGCCCCACCGTGTGAGAGAGAGAATGGACGGACAAGGAAAGAATGTAAGAAACAAGTCATGGCAAGTGCACATTGAACTAAACATAGATCGCTTTAACCATAAAGAGGACTAGGCACTGAAGAGAGAGAGGGGGTGTTGGGGGAAACAAAGAAACAGAGAGAGAAGAAGAAGAAGAAGAAGATGAAGAAGAAGAAGAAGAAGAAGAAGAAGGAGAGTGATGGAGAGCAAGTTAAAAAGAGAGAGAGGTAGGGGTGGGGAGTAGCAGGAGAGGAAGAAATGGATTAAGACAGAGGAAAGTGGTGAAAGAAATACTATGCCGCTTGTAACCAACATACATATATAAACAGAACTGCATACTAATGGGATGTCGCATCACCCGAAAAACACTCCATCATGACGTTTTTGTTCTCTTTCAGTTGTCGAATAAAGAACGTTTAAAAGTTCAAAGGAATGAATATTGTGTGTAGTAATTATAGGGAGTGACGAGTTCATTAAGCATGGCGGATGTTCAAGCAATGCAAGATCCCATTTTTGTATTCATTG
>JAOYNN010308266.1:0-10093 GCA_025770095.1 Goniobranchus kuniei
TTGCCATACATTCTTAATGCCATGTAGAGCTTGAATTTTGAACATTTTTCTTTTTGAACATTGTAATTTACAGGTCTGGTTTCATCTTAGCTTCTTTACCTGTTTCTTGTCATACATTCTTAATGTCATGTATAGCCTGAATTGTAATATTTCTTATTGAACCATTGCAATTTAAATTTGGTTCATATTATCCTCTTTATCTTCTTATTGTCATGTATTTATAATCCCACACTTAACCTGAATTTTAACCCTTGATGTATTAAAAGTGCCATCGAGCACTTAATGTGGACTTTAGGCGCTATATAAATTCTTTATTATCTTATTATCTTATCTTAATAAGGATGAAGGTGATCGGGGCCTACACTCTTAGTAACATCCATTTTCAATCCTTTGTTTAATATTGTTTCTTCTGAAATACTGATATCAGATTTTTTTTAATGGTTCCATTTCTCTGTATTTAAGTAGGAATATTTTTAGTATCATCGTCACATAAACACTAGAGAAAAATTAGTTCAATGTTTTAGCCCTTTCTTTGTCATTAACAGTAATATCACTATTCAACTTTTTTATCTCACGTGCCAGTCTTTCTTTTCAACTTTGAATTGACGTATTTCCAAAAAGCCTTTGGCTTCTTTGCTTTTCTTTGCATTCTTAATACAGGTTGTGTAGCATTTCTCATATAAATATAATCATTAATTGACATAGCTTTGTCTCTTAACAATTTCTTAAAGAATTTGATTTTGTGTTTTAACATGTCTTTTGACATTTACTGTCATCTATAGAGGAATCTTACGAAATGAATGTGAATGAATTGGTATGCGTTTAGATTTTAAACATTGTAACTCATTTTTAAAAATATCCAAGCTTCATTTACATCCATCTCAAGCAAAGTATTCCAACTAATGTGTTGTAAGTCCTCTCTCTACACCCATTGTAATCTCCCTGTTTATAATCATAATTTCCTTAATTTCCCTGAACTATTCTGAGATCCCATTGTTACATGTAGACTTAAACATAAAATATCTTAGTCACTTTTACCCAATGGAGCGAGATATTCAATATTTGCTATGTAGCTTCCAGCATTACATAAGACTAGGTCTAGAACATTGCTGTTTTTGGTCTTTTCTATGTCTGGTTGACTTGATTCATGAACGATGAAAAAATAAATATTGAGGATAAATGTTACAGGGCCTTTTCTGATTTATACAGGGAAAATTGAAATCACCAACGTTAATAATAAGGTCAAATTTTCCCCTATCAATCGACAAGAAGCATTCCCTTATATTGTTGATGGAATCTTCTTTTTTTTAGAATTTATTTTTCTATACGCTATTAAAGCAGAAGAATTATTAAGAGGAAATGTACACCAAACAGTTTCATGTATCAGTTCCAAATAATGAAAGGCAAAGGATGGGGGTCAAGAGAGTCTGAAATATATTTTGCCACACCACGCAACAAAGGCACGTTTTTGAAGATGGTATAACCTTCAATTGAAAATTCCAACTCAATATCAATTTCTCACTACTTTTTTGGTAAAATTTCAGTAAGACAGATTATTTGAGGTCGATACTTGACCATCATTAATTCAGCTCATTACGCTTATTTAGCAGACTATCAACATTAGAATATGACATAATATGGAATTCTCTTTAGATATATCCTGAGAACAGTGGTACACGGCATGGCAATGCTTCCCATGAAGTCAGAGGTGTCCTCTCTCACTGGGTCGTGTAGATATGCCACAATGTCTGGGATTCTTGACCGGATGTTCAGTTATCTCATCATCCCAATGAGGGCAGCCTGGGGTTGGAGAATCTTGACGAATCTGACAACCTTGATCTCCAGAGATAACCTCATCAGTTTATGCACTTTGTTGTCCATACCCGGAGCGTCGTATGGAGCGGTTGATGTAATGGGCTCAATTCTAGGATGATGATGCCGTAATAAGTGACCCGTCATTGGAGAGTTCATCCGAACCCTGGGACCAGGAACAAACCTAGAAGAAGACGTCAATTGAGGCCCAACCCTACGTTGGGCAGATTCGGCATATTTCATGGGTTATTCTTTAAATAACGCGTCTATCACAATTTTATCAGCGTGTCTTAAAACCATTTTCAATGATACATCACAGCTAAACTGGATTTTACGATAGACATAGAATATAGATTTAATGTCTTGGTTTAATTTATGAAGCAGCAATGCCTGATTCACTGACTTTGATAAAACTCTTACGGGTTATTTCCTGAGCCTAGACACATCAGCCAGGTCAACAAGTTTTTGAAAATACCCAAGCCTAACAAAATTTGGCGAAATTGCTTTTGATGGCAATCAATTGATTCATGCAGTGAAGATTTCTTATCATTCGTCACCATCACAACGACTTTTGTCTGCTGCACGCGGTTATAATGAATACCTGGAGCATGCTAAGATCCTGCTTGAAAAATCCGTGATGCAGAACGTGTCATTTTGTTTTGATTTTACTTTTTTGAGGTTGCCATTTCATCAATAGATATACTTTTTATATTAATAACTGGAATTGCCAGAACTGTCCTACACGTAGAGTCTAAGAATATATCCTGGGATTGTAAATTTCAGGCTGATTTGATTGAATGTCTTGGTTTGCAGGTCTGTTAAAACTCAGGAAATATTTTCTGACACCCATTACATATAAGTGGATCGTGGTTTTTGATAAACAACTTCTTTAAGAAAACAATGGAGTTAAGGAGGTAACGGAAAAATATGGACAGTAGGAAAGGAATGTCAACGGACAGATATTGTTGGGTTTGAATGAAGGACAGAGATGGTTGGTCCTGATTTATGGAGGGCATAGATTGTTGGACCATCATTTTCAGTAATCTGAAACTCAACGAACCTCATTGGTGTGACCGTGATAGAGACATAGTTTACCATTATGATAGTTCTTGGCTTCATAGGAGCGATATACTATATATAGTGTTTAGAGGAATAGTGAGCTCTGATATTGCTCTGTACAATTGCTATGTCAGTTTGTGTGTTTTAGCTTAAATGTTGATTAATGGGGTGGCCCGGTAGCTCAGTTGGTAGAGCGGCTAACTGCCATGCATAGTGGCCTGAGTTCGAACCCCAGCCGGGCAGCGGTTTTTTTCGGGGCCCCGTGCTCACCCAGCAGTATAAATAGGTCTTGTATAGACTTGGCGAAAGTAAAGTCGGTGTGGAAAGCAATGGCAAGCTACCACATTATGCCGTATCACTAGTATAATTAGGGCTCTACCCCTAATTCCCCTACATTCAGTCAATGGTAAGGGACTAACTTTACGTTTTATTGATTAATGATAATTATAATTTTTAGCTATCTTCTTTTGTTTTTCATGCAGCTCTTTTTCTTTTATAAGAAATGCAATCTCATTTATATATGTTCAATGTAAATGTTAATGTTATATTTTATATTGCAACCGCGACAACAATTTTCTCAGTTGGGACAAAAAAAGAATTATCATTAAAAAAAAATTCTATTATTATATTTATTGGGCCTTAGTGAAATAGGGCAGAGAATGTTGGATCCGAAGCAAGGACACAAATTGTCGGATCTAAATGAAGAATGATGAGCATTGTTGGATCTAAATGACGGACAGAGATTGTTGGATCGGAATAAAGGACAGAGATTGTTGTTGGATCGGGATGAAGGACAGAGTTTTTTGGATCTGAATAAAAGACAATTGTTGTATCTGTATGAAGGACAGAGATTATTGGATCGAAATGAAGAAAGAAGGACGGAGATTGTTGGATCGGAATGAAGGACAGAAATTGTTGGATCGGAATGAAGGACAGAGATTGTTGGATCTGTATGAAGGGCAGAGATTGTTGGATCTGTATGAAGGACAGAGATTGTTGGATCGGAATGAAGGATAACAAATTTTGCATCTGAAAAAGGAAAAAGGACAGAGATTGTTGGATCTGAATGAAGAAGGCTGGATATTGTTGGATCTGAGTGAAGGACAGAGATTGTTGGATCTGATTGAAGGACGGAGATTGTTGGATCTGAATGAAACAAATAGTGCAAGTAGTCTTTTCGAGCCAAATCGGCTGATTGGGATGGAGCTTATCCTGGTTTCTGCCGCATGAAGCAGACAGTGATAGACCTTATCCATTGCTCTCTGAACATGATACAAGAGTATTGCAGAGTGCTTTTCCAGCCGAAGCTGAACTCATTTTCACACCTGTCTGGTGAAGCAACAGGTGCAACATTTCGTGCTTAAGGAAACTAACGTATGTGTCCGAAGCGAGATTTGAATCTAATGACTCTCGGTCGCCATGTCAATGCTCTACCAATGAGCCGCAGGGGAGAGGGAAGAAGGAAATAGATCATTGGATTTGAATGAAGGAAGGCTGACATTGTTGGATCTGAATGAAGAAGGATAGAAGTGGTTGGATCTGGATGAAGGACAGAGATTGTTGGATCTGAATGAAGGACAGAGATTGTTGGATCTTGCTTATACGATCATAAATAACAAGAAGGCAGCTTGATAATGTAGATGTGTGGAGGAAGATGTTAGGTGACAAACCATTATTGTACAGTTCTTGACAGGTTATCTAAAAGAATGAGATCGGAGAGTGCTGCGTGAGAGCAGTGAAGTGTATGGGCACACAATATTGAATTGAACTATGCAAAGTGCCAATACAGGAGGAGAGAAAAAAAGCAAAAGCATGGCAGTCAAAATATGATTCAAAATAAGATGGTGGTAGATGACTGAAGACTATGTTTGGAGAGTTTCAGGGAAGTTGTCGAACCAGCAAAAGATAGCAACAGAGACAAATTTGAAAAACTGGTAAGCTACAGCAGATATAATAACAGGCATTGTATTCGTTAAAAAATTGTTCGAATGACATCTGCTTAGGAAAAAAGATCAAACGGATGCTTATTGAAACGACGAAAGAATGTAGAATATGATCAGAAGAAACAATGTGGTAAACGAACATTTGGGATAATCAGGTAGACAGAAATACAAAGAAGGAAATAAGCAAATCAGAGGACTGCCTGTCACATTCATAAACAGATGGCCAAACTCAAAGATCCATGGTTTTTGAAAGTCTATATAAACTATTGTTAAGTTGATTTGAAATATGTTCAGCTTCAAGCCTGGCATTCAAATCCGCTTGTACGTGGATGGGGAAATTTGAAGGCTTGACTTGAACGAAATCAGTCTCAGCCTGATAACTTGGTCATCAAGTCTTCAAGCCAACGGAAATTTCTTTACGAAAGAAACTTTTCCCCCCAACTTTTGCTTTTGCATTTGTTTTATCACGGTATTGTTTTCAATTCCGATTCGTTTTCTAACTTCTTCATTTTATATTTCTTGCTGCTATGTTATGCCTGACAGTTTTCTATGGCATTGCATTTTAAAAGCATATACGTCATTTTGGTGAAATGTCCAGGTCCCACAGCCATGATTGGCAATTGGAAAGATGCATGCTTTCAAAAATCTGATTCATTTTTGTTCTCCGGTTGAGGCATTTCCATAATTTACTCATTCAGATTTTATTTCGCTATTGCTATTTCGTTTTCTGATTTCTTATGTGGTTGATCCATCTCCTTAGAATGTTTGCTCCTAACTAATCAAAATAGCTGCCGTTTTCTAGAAATTCGTTTTCAATTTCTCTTTTTTTTTTTTTTTTTACCCGGGCCTCATACCCATACCGCCATTGTTAGTTTATGTTACGTGTTTAATCTTCTGCCGTTAGTAAGCCGACTTCAATGTCATTTTTTCCCTCTGCTTATTCGTTCATACACAACATGACATAACATGCATTTAGTATTAGTTTACATAATTTCTATCCCGGTCCTCTGCAGGATCCCAAGCCCATCAATCTAATTGTGTTCCGACGTTGGTTAATTTTATGTCGCATCCTTTATGTATTCAAAAGTTGGCCATGAATGTACACGACTTTGTTTTCAATTTCTATTTTTGCATTAGTTTGGTACTTACTTGTGTCTATGATCTTGGTTTTTAATGTTTAGCTTTAGATTTCTTTTTCTTTGTCATGTTTCTTCGTGGCTTGGAAAAGATTTTACAGTCCCTCGGCAATCGTGGATATGAGGGCCATTTCGTCTGCATATCTTAGGTCCTAGATATTTGTTTCAGTTATCTTAACTTCGTGATAGTGATCACATCTATCATCCTGTTCCAATTTTCTCATGATAGTTTCGGTGAAAATGTTGAAGAACAAGAATAGAAATGGCAAAACAGGAGATGGTCCAAATTATATTTTAGATGTCTAATTTTCAATATTTTTAATGTTATCCATCCCAGTCTTTGAACATTTAATAATAATTATATCATTTGAAAATACGTAAACATGAGTTATGAATCTTAAGGGATTGTATGGACTTTCTTTGGTTCTTCCATTTGACATTTTGGATAATGCTCACAGTCACAGCATCCAAATTCTTGGACAGGTGTCACATGTTTTTTTTTTCTGAAAAGCCAAGGATATCATTTGCTTTTTTGTGAACGACTTGATCTTGTTCTTTCCACTGGAGGTTGCTATCAGTGACTACCCCCTAGCGACTTAGCATGGTTATTTTGAGAAAACATTTTGTTGTGTAGATGATAGATTGTTTTTATTGGATTCTATTCGTTGGAAAACGATCAAGACTTGGCAATGTACTGCATTAATATCCATTGTCTATTTTCAAGTGTTGGAAAGAATCTAACTCTTTTTGGATGGTGATGCAATCACGGGTATTTAATAAGCGCCTCTATTCAGAAAACTATTATATCCAAAGAGTCTAACTTTAGTTCATGGGGAAAGCTTTTTGGGTTTTCTTTCTAACACATAAGCCTACTTGGGATTAAAACCAGCGGGTATGCAGTTTGCTTTCTTAGCCAATAGATAGAATGTATCCTCATACGTAACATCGATGGCCCAAGGAGCTAGAGCGTTACCACCGTCCATAGCAACCTGTAAAAAGATTTAGGAGAAGGAAATTTTTAAAAGTTGTCGTCGGCTCCATCATGTTCAATCAGAGTCTATACAAACAAGTGTTGAAACTGAACCTTTAACCTTGTAATAAAATAATGCATGTGAAAATTTAAAACACTGCTAATTTCCATTCACTGTCCGTAATGCCTGGTTTGTTTATCTTTCCTTTTAGCAATAACATTTCACCACTAGCCCGCAAAAGTGATTTCATTCATACAAAGCGTTGTACTCTAGATCGTTTGGTAGGTTTTCCCTTTCTTCGTTAGTCTCTGTGGTTAACTCACAAAAGATTGACAAATAAGCACTCTTTACAAAATTGAAGCGGGGAGACGATCTTAGGACACTCAGGGGGTTTATAACATTGTCATTGTAGGTATGCATGATGATCAGGGGCAGTAAATGTAGGTTTCCAAAATGTAAAGATCCTAGGAAGCTGAAGTCAATTCTCAGTTATGGTTTCCTACTCAATTTGAGTACCTAATCACAAATTACATCCTTGCTTTCACACTCACAGACGGACACAAACACATACATACACAGACACACACACACAAACATAGATCAGTATCGGAATATTAACAATACATGGCAATACTAACCTCATTCTGTCATCAGCTCTTCGTGCAACATCATAGGAACGAAAACAATGCATGCGCTTTTCTGAGTCTTCATCTATAAAACTCGTATTTATTGAGTTAATGAAAATTACCTTATTGAAAAGGCCTTTGGTCAAAGGACTTAGAGACAAGAGAGACGCGCTAGCAGCACCTGCTGACGATCCAGAAACGGTGACGTCGTCTGGATCTCCACCAAAGTGCTTGATGTTGTCCTTAAGCCAATTGAGAGCCATGATTTGGTCTAGGAGGCCCATGTTTCCTTAAACAAATAGTCAGTCAACGAATACAACCATGTTATTAAATGAATAATAAAACAATGGCAACGCTTTTAAAAAGGCATGCAACAAATACACAAACAGCATTCGACTCCCTGTTGGTAAAAAGCAATCAAAAGAAAACAGAACAACTAACAAGAACAAAGAGAAAAGGAAAAACAAACCAAAAAAGTAACAACTACGACATTTCGACTTCTTCACTCCTTGTTGTTTGTTGTTGTTGTTTTTTGTTGTGTTTTTTGTGTTTTGTTTTGTTTTTTGTTGTTTTTGGGGTTTTTTTCTTTTACGGTGTTCTTGATTTGTTGTGAGAAGGTACCCAAAAATCCGGCTCAATTATTCACCAAAAATGGTTCATTCATCTCATCGTGCATTGAAACACGTTATGCACATAGTCAAATCGTCATACTTTTAAACAAAGTTTTATGAAACAAAATCATGGAAACAGCGTTTTTGAATTTGTGACAAAATCCTTGGACGAGTTAAACCAAGCTGTTTGGCAAACACCTCTAACGAAAACGAGTTCCCTGATCTCTTTTATAATTTCTTCAAGGGCAAAGTTGGAGCTACCAGAACAAAGAGGTGGAGGTCCTTTTGTACTGCTATACTCCTTTCCATGAGATTGATAGGGTATTGCATTTCTTGTCCCTTTATCAGGTACAAAACCAAATTGTGAACGCGATATTTCTTGCTTAAGGCTTTTCCGCATTCTAAGCATTGAAAGTCTCAACAGAATTTATGTAAAATGACTCATTAAACTAATTGTTATATACAATTCACATTCTGTTGCTCCTGATGTTTAGGCAGAACTATAAAAATAGATCTGTAAGAAAAATATGTGAAATCAGTTTTTAACAAACAACATTGCACCGAGACAGCGTTTCTGCGAGATTCAACAATATGATTCTGAATGCTGTTTAGAATGAATTAAACATACTTTGCTTAATTGATTTCTCTGCGGTCTTTGACATGGTGAACCATGACATCCTGTCAGAGTTTCTGAAATTGGCATTTGGCATTAATGGCATTGCAATGGATTAGGTTAAATCCTACCTAACAGATCGTTTGCACGCTGTTGTTGTCGATATGTCAGGACAACAAACTGCTGGCTTAAAAAGGGGTATCTTGAGGATTATCCTGAGTCCTATTTTATTCACTATATGTATACATTTTCTAATGTGATTGCAAAATCTGACTTTTCGTATCGGTTTTATAGTGAGGGCATCCAGATATAAGATTCTGCATTGCTGAGTGATGTTGATGATTGCATGGAGCGAATTTAGCTATTTCTAGAGGAAAGCAAAGATTTGGCCGCGAAATAAAGCGATGTTAAATCATGAAAAAGAACTGAACTACTGATCATGCAGTAGGCGGAATATCCTTAAAAAGACAAAGGGTCTATATTTTGGTACAACCGATATAAATTTTCTCATAGTGCTAAAAGTCTTGGAGTCATCGTTGATTCTGACCTTTCCATGCCCTTTCAAATCTTAGTGAACCAACTGATTAAAAGATGTTTTTTGAAATAAGAAGAATCACAAAATAAGGCACCTAATCCAACTAAAGATGCAGATATTCCTGTTCATTCTTTCGCTTTATCCAAAATTAGACTACTGCAGTTTTCTGTTGGTTATTGTATCCTAAGACAAAATAATATACAGACTTCAAGTTGTTCAGAATAATACAGGAAGACTAGTTCTAAAGGAATATAAAATAACATCATTTTATTCTCCTTTGCGAAAATTGATTTGTTTGCCTGTTAAAAGCAGATTTATATATTCTAAGGTTTATTCCACAATGCATAGCTCACTCAAGAGTTATCACCAAGTTTATATTTACGGCCTCCTTGAATTGAATATTCCTAGACGAAATCTTTGAGGCACTGATGCCAATTGAAAGTTAGTCAAGGCAAAAACGTTTCGCAAAATTGGCATATTATGCTGTTTTGAAATTGCTGCCCCACTGTTTTGGAACTCATTACCAGAAAATGTTAGAGCTAATACATCTTTCAAAATCTTTAAATCCCTATTAAAAACGTATCTGTTCACGCACAACTCCTAATTAACAATATTAAACGTTATAACATTTTTGCTGTTAAGGACAGATGTTCTTGCATGTATATATTTAATGTTCTCAGTGTTTGATTGACATAGAGCTTAGTGCCTATGTTGATGGGTTAAAGTCCTGTTACTACTATAAATTACTTATTGTTATTATTATTATTGTTAGTATTAGTGTTATTAC
>JAOYNN010308377.1:0-10093 GCA_025770095.1 Goniobranchus kuniei
TCTCTCTCTCTCTCTCTCTCTCTCTCTCTCTCTCTCTCTCTCTCTCTATCTATCTATCTATCTATCTATCTGTCTGTACGTTTCTCTAATTAGGTCTTTATTTACCTTTCATGCCTTGTTTATGTGTTACCACGCACAATCATTCGCAAAAGACCTTGCATAACAATAGCTTTGGAAGATTTTTATTCAAAGACAAAAATCATACATACCTGTAGGAACTATACCTCATTGGGCACATTCTGACACCTGAATGGAAGTTCTAAATTGAAGCATTGACTAGTTGTGGAGTTTTTAAAAAAAGTCTGTGTAGCATTGTATTTAAGTACTTTTGTGCCTTAAAACCCAGGTTCAGGCCACAGCAAGAAATTTTAAAACGTTCATTCTTAGTGCTTTGATGTTATGTCTTTTTCTTTCTGAAAAAGCCCCTTCTACCAACTCCTTAGTTATGAAAATCTCATGAAATTCCCAGTACCTGCAAATTTAACTTCACATGCATGCCAGATGTAACTAACTAGTTTGAATTACCATTCCAGGTTTATTTTGAATGTCTTTATTATTCATCTGTTATTCTTTTCAAATTTGTAATGAAATCATTGAATGAGGGGGAGAGAGAAGATGATCTTCATCTTTCTACACCCGACATAGCTCAAGCTCCATCCTTTATTGATGTAAAGCGACTACAGGCTCCAGCCCTCCAGATGAACATGATATAAGCATAAACTTTTACCTTCCTTATCTAAATCAAAAGATGTGTTCGGCTCTTAAAATTTTCAGGAAGCCCTCATTCTTCAGGCTGATATGAGAGAAACTTGAAAAGGTCAATGGTATTCAATAAGTGTTGTAATTCAAATGATAAATCTTCTACTGACAGAAAAAGAACTGTTCCTGCCTTCTTTTACATGGACGGAGGAGGAGGAGGGGGGAGGGACAAATAATTCTATTGGTCTTAAATTGTAATAACAGAAAAGCAATGGCAAAATTGAGCAGGGCACAGTGGTGCAATGAATCAATTAAGTGAAAGGCTTTAAGGAGATCTTTGCTGAATTGCTAGAAACAAAACCATCATCTTTACAAAGCTACAGGCATAATGTATATGAGCCGCTTTGGATAAGGCGAGCGCTCGCAAATGGTTTTCCATTTTCCTTATCCAACGCCCCATTTGCTTCCATCCGCCACAGACGTTTGTAACAGCTTTCCGAGGTAGTGTGTGGCATACTTTTAAAGATGGCAAATACCACACTAGGAATTTTGGCTCTCTCTCTCGCCTGTAGCCTTTTGTTATGCATGCCGCCATCTTGGATCGACCTAAGTGGAGGGTAGCGAACATTGTAATTGGAATAGTTGGGTTTACTTGATTGACTGGAATTTAAATCGATATTTATTGCTTTTGGTTGTGCAACTGTAGGATATTACTGATCAGCACGATTCAATAAAACAGGCAAAACATATTTTTGTCATCGTTTTCGTTATTGTTAGTGTTGAAACATTTGTTGATGAAATATCGTAATCGCATTTGAAAAAATGTTCGCCGCGAACATGTCATTGGATAGGAAAGAGAGCGCTTGCCTTATCCAACGTCCCAATGATTTGACAATTACACAGTTTCAACTTTCATTTCCTCATATGATAACAGAAAATAGAAATGTATTTGTTTCTCAAACAGAAATTTGCTTTACACTCTCTTGCTCTGGAGAATTCAATGATAGAGAAGTGGTCAGTGGTATTCACAGAGGTAAGAGGGAGACGTGTCGGAATCCAGTCTTTAAAATCATATTATTATTCCCATAGATGTGGCTTACAGGCTAATAAAGTGCCTACACAGCACTGCCCTCATCAGCAATGAAAAGTGGTTTGTGTAGAATAGAAACGCTAAATTCAAACCATAAGGAGACAGAACTCATAACTTCAGGAGAGCAATCGTGTCTTGTAATGCATATACCTGCCTTCCAGGATTCAGATCAATGATGGTTACAACCCTCATTGTAAAAGGAAGTAGTGAAAATATTTAGACTAGTCGTAGGAACAGATGGCAGTCCAAACGGGTAAACTATGAAGCATACTTTGGGAGCCATAAGGAATCTGGTTTGCAGATGGCTCTACTCTTTCACCTGGGGACAACCACTGAATATGGAATGTACATAAAATGTACAGCATTGGAAGGCCAGCCTAGCCATCTACAGAAACGACACCAGGTGCCAATATCTGGCCTATGTGACACAAAAGAGAGCACAGACAGATCAGCTTCCACTATGGATCTTTATTTACTTAGAGATTGAGCATTATTATTATCAACAGTATCTGCTAAATCCATGAATAAATCTAGTGCGGATTCTTCAAGAATCCTGATTACTGCTATTGGCCAAATTGAAAATTCAGAGCATTTCCCCCATATTAACTCTCGCCAAAACAGAAATTCATAGGGTTTCCCCCTGCACTTACTCTGACCAAATCGGAAATTCAAAGGGTTTTCCACTGCATGGACTATGCCAAAATTGAAAATCCATAGGGTTTTCCCCTGCACTGACTCTTTCTTTCAGTCCACACTGGCTCCCCATCGAAGATTCTTTTGATAGTTTGTGTAAGCACGAATTAAACCTTCACATAAATGTAAAATTTTCATCTACATATCTGTGTATGTTGTCTGATGAAGGGTGAGTCTTCACATGCCATATCTCTTGTCCTGACTTTACAGTTGAGTGTCATAAACCTGTGTACAGTGCAGCACCACAACTTGGTCAGATTTCATAATACTAAGTCGAAATACTGAAAACCCTTCCTTACCAACCAATAAAATTCAACGCTCAGCAATACCTAAATGGTGGCAAACTATTCGATGTGATCGACCATGCAGAGGACAAGATGTATGAAGTGTTTCATAGCACCAAAGAGAGTCAGAGATCAAAGAGTGTTTCAAACCAGCAAGCTAGATCCACAAATTAGCTCCCAAGCTCTCCCAACCTCTAAGCACTGTCCTTTTTAGGACCAAACATTATTTACGATTGACCTTGCTTTATGCTTATGACTTGTAGTCTTTCTCCGATTCTTTTTCCATAATTTTATATATTGATCAGATTAAGTAACCTTCATGACACGAATTCATATGTTCCAGCAATGCCACTATAAGCAGGTTGCACTGTAATTCATTATTCCTTCGACTTTTTCATGGTACTAGTAAGAACTGAATATACCCAAAGACATTACAAAAAATCTCAATAGACTGTTGTTTAAATGAATAGTTATCATACATTTTAAAAATTCTCGTAGATACACATTTTCATTTTCCTACAGGGTAGGGGTATAGAGACCAGTATGACCACGAAACAATTTGTTCCATTCCAAAGAAAATAGGAACAGAAGCTACTAAAAGGCAGGACTAGCAATCATGAAATTCACTCTCCCTGATACAATAGCTGCTGGGAATCTAGATCAAGAGAATTAGTCTAAAAGATGGGAACTGCCAATAAAATTCATGGCTTAGTCCTTCATGTACTTAAAAATTAAAAGAGAAGAAAAATCAATAAATTAAGGGGAAGAAAACAAACACGCATACAAATGAACAGATAAAATGTCAAACAACACAATAGGAAAGACGAAGTAGTTTTTATGCATTCTTTTTGTGTGGTCCCTTCATAAAGAATCCGTGATGGCCAGAAGGGTGTTGTGAACTTCATTAAAATGAGGTCTGTCAAAGTCATTGTAGGACCAACATTTCAACATCAACTGGTACACAGACTTGGGGGTGTTGACGGGTGAATCAAGTCTATGTCCTGTGAAATACAGCAACAAGACAGAATAAACAAATGAGCAACGTATAGTAAATACAATAATGCTATATTGAACTAGATCAATACAATGCATTTATTGATTTCACATTTTTGAGGGCAAATGTATGGTACTAAGCAATGTTTTCTGTTTCGATGTTATTTGCTTATGTCTCATTTTTCTTCTAACGGTCTGTTTTTATTTCTTTACTTCATTGTATGTTTGTTTCTATATTTCTTTGGTGTTTTACGGCTGTTTTCAACTACAGAGCTCATCTCAGCACCCTTGGAAAGGCTGGCTTACAGCAAAGGATAGAACAGAAGTAGAAAAGATTTAGAGACGAGAAAAAGAAGTTGCCAAAAAGGAAAACAAGCATTTGAAGTAAACAATAAGCATATTGCACAGCAATACAAGATAATCAAAGGCTACATGGAGAGATGATTTACAGAATAAACATTATCATCTCTCTAAACTCTTAATTAATTAACAATGGTCTCAAGCCCCAAACTCTGCACCGCAATAACCACTAAGGATTTTGTACTGCCCTTAGTGTACAAAAGTACTTAGTCCAACTAGAAAGCATGTGACCCTGATAGTATTTTAAAGTCATCAATCCACACAACAATGCCACTGAAAACAATGCCTCCTTCCCTTCCTTAGCAAAACTCTCCCTCTCTGAGGACACAAAAGAGAGCCCGAAAGAAGACACAGATGAGAGACAGACTCAACCCTTAGCTGCCTTTTACAGCAGGCATGGGGAGTACTAGCAGTGGTCCTATTCTTCATCCTCTCTCAGTTGAGGACTCCTGGACCCACACACAGGGACTGTCATTATATGAAAAAGGACATTGGTCCGGAACACATCATTAGACCTGGCACCCGATATTTTTTCAAGACGATAACTAAAGTGAACTGCTAAACCTTCCCTTTTTTATCTTATACTGGTGTCACACGATTACTAATAGCAATCTCATCTGGGTTCTCATCCAGATGCACCTGGCTACAATACCTATGGTATCTTAACACGTCACTCACGGGTCTAATGGCCAGTGCATGGTAGGAGAACGTTTTGGCCCAAAACAGCATTGAGCTAGCTGATTGCAGCACAGATTTACTCACATCAGGAATTACAGAGGAACCAAATGTTAACTGCACCAACATTGTCTCTTTCAATACTGTGACTTTCTGAGCGTTTGATTCCAAATTAGAGCTTAAAATAAGCCACCTTGTAACATCCTGGCCTACAAGCATCCTATGTGACAATTCCGGTAGCTGCCCTACAAGAGCGCATAACTTTGGCAGATCTGTGATAGAATTTTGTCCTATCATCCTTTTTATTGAGTAACCCTAAACATTACATACTACGTCAATTATAGATGCACTGAGCTTTGTTAAAACAGTACAAGGAGTAGTATAAGATGAAAAGATTAAAATCTCACCTTGTTCAATCCATTCCTTGGCTCTCGTGTTTGTCATTCCTGTGTAAGGAGAACGTCCACAAGAGAATATTTCCCACATCAGCACGCCAAAACTCCATACGTCGCACAAACTTGTGTATTTTCCTACGTTAAAACAGAGAAAAAGGGGGGAAAATCAGCAAGGTATATTTTTAAGTTCCTAAAAAACAATATCAATTTCAGATTGGACGAACAGCAAACTTTTTCCTTAAATATGGCTAAAGCTTTATAGGTAAAAGTTATGTAAAATGTTAAATATTCACATTAATAGATATTATTTTCTATACTCCAAATGAAAAGGGAGGAGGGGAAGGGAGGGAAGGAGGTAGATGCAAACATCAGCATATTTTAATTCAATATGTTCTGATATTCCACAATCTTCTTCTTTAGGTGCCTTGTCTGGAACAAACATTGGCAATCATGGTTCTCCACTCAAATCTGTTGTCAGCTAATCTCAGGAGATTTTTGCCACTGCGCTCTATTGATACTGCTTCTAAGCTATCAGTATATATATATATAATTCTGTCTATTTTACATTTCTGCGGCTTATAATTTCCTCAATGTTTCTTTGCTTAGAATCCAGCATTCACATACGTATAATAATACTGACCATACGTGAGTTTTTAATACTCTGATTTTAGTGGTCATTGTTATGTTTCTGTTGGTTAAAATTGGCTTCATTTTTTGAAACGTGTCTTTGGCCATTGCTACTCTTTTTCTTATTCCAATTATTTCTTATTGTTCCACAATAACAAGGACATAACAGAGGAGACATTTACTCTGAATTACTGAAAAAGATAGAATTCGTCTTCAGATGTAAATAGGGTCTCAAGCCTATTGGCTGAAAAAAATCATTATGCTATCAATGATATATTTAATTGACTCAAATCCTCTTGTTGGTCTCCTTTGGCTGACCAAACAATGGAGAAGACTGAAAAAAACCCAGGTATCACAATGCATGTCATAACAGATGACTAAAATAGCATCCACCATGCGTTGGTTTCCAGCAGTTTTTCCTGTATGAGAGAAGTAAGACTGGGCCCACGGAATGCTATACATGCCTGCCATATCACTTGTCTAAGGCATCACCTGCCTGTATAGTTCCTGAAACTTTTCAAATAGTGGAAAAGACAAACTATCCACGCATGTCAAATCAGGTGTCTATGGCAGCACCTGCTTGTATAGTTCCTGGAACTTTTTAAGTAGTGGAGAAGACAAACTATCCACGCATGTCAAATCAGGTGCCTAGGCAGCACCTGCCTGTGTAGTTCCTGGAACTTTTTAAGTAGTGGAGAAGACAAACTATCCACGCATGTCAAATCAGGTGTCTAAGGCAGCACCTGCCTGTATAGTTCCTGGAACTTTTTAAGTAGTGGAGAAGAAAACTATCCACGCATGTCATATCAGGTGTCTATGGCAGCACCTGCCTGTGTAGTTCCTGGAACTTTTTAAGTAGTGGAGAAGACAAAACTATCCATGCATGTCATATCAGGTGTCTATGGCAGCACCTGCCTGTGTAGTTCCTGGAACTTTTTAAGTAGTGGAGAAGACAAACTATCCATGCATGTCATATCAGGTGTCTGTGGCAGCACCTGCCTGTGTAGTTCCTGGAACTTTTCAATAAGTGGAGAAGACAAACTATCCATGCATGTCATATCAGGTGTCTAAGGCAGCACCTGCCTATGTAGTTCCTGGAACTTTTTAAGTAGTGGAAAAGGCAAGCCAGAGTTACCATCACCACAATTTTTTTTTTAGTGAGATTGACCCCCCAAAATGGGGAGATTTTAAAAAATTGCGGGAGATTCCGTACAGTTTAATTTATGCCACAGATGTCTTTAAAACCAACCCTTTGACCTACTAGTACAACTTTTTAAAAACGCAACAACAAATGGTGTTAAAGCAAAACAAAAAGCAAAACAAACAAACCATTTTAGATTTAAATGTGACTAGAACCTTATCGTGAGGTTGTAACAACGCCCCAGTCTCATTAGGCCGAGTGCACAATAGTTTTACCGCAGTTGCGAGCCCCAAGAAATAATTTTTATAATCGGTTCTTGCATACTCGATATCTTCGGTAAGTTATTTAGTCTAGTTGACTCACCAAACCTTGGCTCGTGTACATATATGCCAAGTTGGCCGACTCAGATGCCGTTTATGACTAACAAAGACCGAAGAAGGCGTACAAAAACTATTTCAGGGACAAATCAGCTGGATTTCAGTGGCAATTTATCTGAATTTCAGTGGCAATCAAGACACCGAATAATTATCATTCGAACCATTAACGAGACAAAACGCGCATCATGCAATCTACAAGACGGCCGAACACACACGTTCACTGTTTTTCTTCTTCACACAAGCGTAAGAGGATTTAAGCGAGCGGGACTCACCTTATAAAAGTAATGTTTTTGTTGCCCTCTCTCTCCCATCTAACGACACTTTTTTATTGTTTTAATTAATTTTTTTATCTACTCTCGTTAGTGCATCCCGTGAACACAACAAAATCCTCCTTCAACCGGCCCAACTCAACCGGCTTAGCTATCGATCGATATTCGTGGTTTCTCGGAGCGGTCTTTTTTTTTCCCCTTTCTTTTAAAAAATAAGGCCACTGGCGAAGAAATGTTTGGTTTTCGGCCGTTTTAAAATAAGACAAGATAATAGACTTGTCTCGCACAGCCGGCAATACCGGCGCTAACCGATTTAAGGCCGACATGAGATAATGCTAACACACAATAAAGGAAAAAAACCTCGCAAAAACACAAAACAAACAGGCGTTTGAACCTGCTTACGTCTATGATGTTAACCGAAGAGTGAATTTTGCTTAGCTTTAAAAGGAAATGCCGTTTAACCCTTTAAAAACGATCCAGTTTCCTACAAAACATTACCAAGAACGTGCGGTATTGTTTAACACCATGCAGTATCGCATGCGATCGTCGCATTATTATTATTTTACAAAAGTCACGAAGATACGGGTAAATACTTTATTTGACCATCGAGTACCGTGGCATAGAGCAAATTTCCATTTCTCCGGGGCAAGCAATGCATTTCCTCCCCGGAAATTCCGTGGCACTTGGAACCTCTTTTATAATTAGCCTTCACATTCTAAGATCTCCTGGCAGAAATAAATACCTCAATGCATTTTATACTGCTAACTGCCAACATTCGACTAATGTCGTTACTAAGACGACCGATGCTTGATTTCACTTTGTTCACAAGTTTTATCCCTCGTGTAGGAATCGTGAGGGTTGGCAACTCTGCATCTATTCAAACAACATGCTTGTTACACAAAAAATAAACAACAACTGTTGGTGTTATATTCAGGCCAACTTGAAGTAAAACAGCAATGTGCAAGTCATTAATCATATTTACATGTTTTTATATCATAATAGCTATCTTTTATTCCAAGAAATTTTCAAATACAAAAATTCATTGTTACTACCATTGAAGACAACACTTACTAAGACGATAACACACTATGATTTTTTTAGTTGTTCAAAGATTAAGTAATGGCCAATGCAAATCAGAAGAGGCTAACGCACCAACTCAACTCAATTTTATAGACATGAAAAGTTGTCCCGAGGAACAAGCTCACTTCCACTCAACTGTCCGTCATTTTGATTGTGCCAGCGGGAAAACCGAGTAACCAACCACACCATGACTAGATAGTTGAGTTGACACCGATGACTGCTCCTTAGATCTACACACTACATTCCTTCCTACTCCTATTGCGGAGGACAAGATTAGCAACTACAGTGGTCTGTACTGGGAAAGTATAACATATAAGGTATCAACGGAGGTTTATGGCAACTGGACAAATATGCTAATATCATGCATTGAAAGCAAACCTCTTGCATTTAATAGTTTTATATGGCTTTTCCAATAGTGGATCAAAACTTTCTAAAAAAAAAACAACCAACAAAAAACAAAAACAAAACAAAACAAAACAAAAAAACTTTTAGGGGTGATCTCAAAAATCCTGGTCAAGGCTATAAAATTGAATTTCGGGTAAATTTAATCACTGACTGAGGATGGATGAACCCAATACCTCGTTCAATTTTTACTTTTGCGAATGGAAAAAAATCAAGCAACCAATTTTACATTCATGTTTGCAAGGACAAAAAACAAAACAAAACAATACAAAGAAAACAACAAAAAAATAAAAACAACAAACAAAAAACACATTTTGATGGGGAAGATCAATCAGCTATCTAGTCACGGTGAAGTACGGTCAGTGTCCCTCTACTCGCCAACACGATTTCAACTGTTGAGTTGATCAACTAAAAGTTGTAGTGCAGTACAGGCCTAAGTGCCTTTCCAAGACACATTCCCATCCCCACCCCAATTATCCAAAATCTTTAGTAAAAACAAAACAACAACAAAAAACAAACAAACAAACAAACACAAAAAAATAAACATAATACTGGCACCATTGCAAGACAGGACATTTTTGGAGTACTTTTTGGTGAAAGAAAGAAAACTGAGCAAAAAAAAAAACAAAAAAACACCTTGCCCCAGGACAGACAAACCGAACTATCACAGATGTAAAGACAGTGGAATGACAAGACCAGAATGAAATCTCACATCAGCTACTCCAGTATTGTAAGAGATGGGATGACTTAAATTAATTTGAACTTTTACATACAAAGTTATCTAAACGCTTACTGCAAATATTTAGTCTCTGGGTAATAACAGAGGAAACCTTAAAAATAAAACATTTCAACATTTACATGAATTTGTAAATAATATTTGTGAAGAATACCTTGAATAAAATGCTACATATTTATTTCTGACAAGACTCTCGGACGAAGTAAACATTTGGCATACTATAATGAAAGAAAAATAAAGAAAAAAAAAAACAAAACAAAACAAACACCCTC
>JAOYNN010308487.1:0-10092 GCA_025770095.1 Goniobranchus kuniei
CTCTCTCTCACGAGTCCCCCTCTCCCTACTCTCTTCGTTTCCCCTCCTCCTTTCTCCCCATCTTTCTTCTTATCCCCCCCCCTACACACACACACTTTTCTCTCTTCCATATATAATGTATAGTTAGTGCTCCTGTCTGTACGTGTGTGTGTGTGTGTGTGTGTGTGCACGCCAAATTGTATCACTCCATCACTTCCTTGACCAGAGTGTCCAGTACAAGTTGAAGCACCGATCCTTTCCCCAATGTCACCTTCAACCCCTTTATCACCTGACTACAGAATTCTTACTCCTGCATTTTCGTCGTATAACACCTTCAACGTCAAAGATAACAAAAGATAAGAGATTAAGTTGCGAACTGAAATCTAATGCAAGCAACGGTGTGAGCATTTGGCTACATTTCAGCCTCAATGACCCATACCCAGAACTATTAAATGGTCTTTCTTTCTCCCATCTCCTTTGTACCACAGATTCTGCCCCGCCCTTTGGTCCATCGGGGTATCTATTACACACCTCTGTCCAAGGTGTGTTCTTCTCCACCAGCCCTCGTCTTGTCAGATGCAACAATTATTTGAAATTTATGTGTTGGGCAAGGGAAGCAACTAATTGTTACAGAACGAGGGTGGTGAGAAACTTCAGTCTTAGTTCGTCCTTCGCTTGGTGTGCGTGTAGTGCTGTTGTATTACACACATACAAGTCTTAGTTTGTCCTTCGTCCGATACACGCGTACGTACGAGCGTAGTAGTTATAGTTGTATTCTATATATACGTTTTATTCGGCTTGTACTCGTGTATGCAATAAAGATAGTTTTTGTATTATGAAAAGCTGTTTTTGGCGTGAATTACTTCACAGATTACATTTAATCAAGGAGTATATTAGGATTTGTGATTTAATATATTATTAACGCTTCCAACATTCTAGGGACAGTCTCCAAGCGTTTTACAATACTTTATTCCCCAGTAAGCATACACCCTGGGAAGTATTCGATAAGTAAAGCGGAGCTATTTCAGCGCAACAATATTCGTCGTTGTTGTTGTTGTTTTGTTGTTCATCATCGGTGGCTGAGTAGTGATCTCATCTCGGCAGCAGTCGAGAGTCAAGAAACGTTCTCCATGGTCAGTATAAGCGTGCGTCACTGCATAGGTTCAAGCCTCACGGCGCCTTACAATGACATTTTACTCCCTTGACCAACAGCAACAAAGTACATTTAGAACAAGACTTGCAGCCTGTTAGGCGCGAATTAATTTTTTTTCAGACAGAGACACCGCTGCCTTAACAGCCAGGTACTCATTCACACCTGATTCAAGTGAGGTAAACGAAGTAAAGTGCCTTACCCAAGGACACAACGCCGATGCCTTTCGGTTATGAGCCTCACCGCACACTCGTGAGGCGCGAACTTAGACGGTCACTCACACTTGGACTGACCATGGCGAATGCCTCTTGACTCTCGACTTGTGCCGAGATGTGATCACCACTTAGCCACCAACGCCCACACAACCATTCACATGCATGCCAGCCAAGCAAATTGATCTAAAGTTTTACATCTATAAAATGGTGCAAATTCATACTAAGCGAGACAGTGTAAGACTTTTAGATCCTCCTCAGACGGGTGTTTCGGTCTGTAACTTCTGACACCCACGGGGGAACAGGCCACGTGATAGAAATTAGATATTTCTGTGTGTTTACCCTAGCAACGCCCGTGACAACAATGTTACTGTTAAAGGATGTGATACTCACGCAAAATTTATCTTCATCCTCATATTTTAGCCAAACTCTGTTATGTTGTTATTGTTGCTATTCTCCCAGCAAATATTTGGATGTAGCCCTTCGTCTTATTGACACCTTGAGGTAAAAGAATTCACAGGTCTGGTGTAGTATTATCATATCACTTTAAGGGTGAAATAGGCATAGACCTTTGAATAACTTGTCTAATACCTTGTACAGCATCACTGGGAGTCGATGATCGCTAAAGGGCTATGAACGACTTTCCTCCATCCATCTCTGTTCCTGCTCTGTTCAACCAACTCATGTAAGTTCATCTCTGTGGTGTTTAATAGGTTAGAGATGTAGGTCACAGGATGGTCTTTCCCTCTTTCTTCTGCTTTCGATTTACCCTGGAACACTATAGCCATTAGGTCTGTTTTGCTGTGCCTTGTTATGTGTCCAACATAGTTCAGTTTTCTTTTATGAATTTCTTTTACAATATGCAATGTTGTGCCAAGTTCTTTAAGGACATTTTCATTTGTTCTTTTCTCTGTCCAACTGATTCAGGGCATTTGGCAATGCAGCCACATTTCAGACGCTTTTAATCTTTTCTCATCTTGTTGTTTCAGGGTCCATGCTTCGCTCCCGTATATCATAACTGGCCATATGAGAATTTCACGAGGTTCAATTTCAACTTTTTGGGAATGTTTTCATCTTTCCAGATATTGCTTCGACTTATCATCTTCTTTTTTGCCATACTTATTCTTGTCTTCAAATCTTTAGTGCATGACCCATTGTTAGACTTTATTGAGCCCAAATATTTAAAATCTTTGACCTGTTCAAATCAACACCATTTATCTTTATTCCAGCATTTTGTTGTTCATCTTCAATATGCATTATTTTGGTTTTGTTAGCATTTAGGTTGAGACCTATTTTACTGCCTGTTGTATCCACTCTATGGAGAATTCTTTTCATGCCTGTGAGATTGTCAGATAGGACAGCAGTATCATCAGCATATCTTAAATTTGTTATGTTTCTGCCACCGATTTTAACTCCCATTTCCTCAATATCAGAATCTCTCATCACTTTCTCTGTGCGCAGGTTGAAAAGATGGGGAGACAAAATGCATCCCTGTCTGACACTTTCTTCGATATTGAAGTTTTCACAGTGTATAGAGAATGTATAGGGAACTTATATTATATTTTGAATGCAATAAGCATGAAAACAATTTTGGATCAAAAATATATTTATGAGAACAATTAATCCATACTCACAGTATATATTTCTCTTTTAGAGGGATCATTTTTCAAGTCTGTCAGAATCTTAACTTCTCCTGTGTCTGAGTCTATTTCAAAATAGGTTGGTCCAGTATCATCTCCAGTTATGGAGAATTTAATGTCCCCCTGATGAAATAATAATACATGAAGTATGATGAAAAAATAATCAACAAAGTATGAGGGGAAAGTTATAAGCAAGGGATGATGAAAAGGAATACACAAAGTATGATGAAAAAGATATGAACAAAGTATTATGAAAAAGTTATAAACAAAGTATGATGAAAAAGATATGAACAAATATTATGAAAAAGTTATAAACAAAGTATGATGAAAAAGGAATAAACAAAGTATGATGAAAAAGATATGAACAAAGTATTATGAAAACATACAAACAAAGTATGATGAAAAATGAATTTTTTTTTAAGTATGATGAAGTAGAGATGAAAAAAGAGTATTATTAAAAAAAAAAATAAACAAAGTATTGAACATGTCGAATTGTTGCAATTCATATTAAGCGATGTTAAAAAGAACAAATTCTTAATCTCCACACCTGTCCGTCCATTGTCTCCTCCTGTTCAAGGCCAATTGTTTTCATGTCCTCACTTATGTTATCCTACCATCTCAATCTTGGTCTTCATCTCTCTCATAATCTAGCCCTTCCATCTCATGGAATCTCTTTCCAACACATTCTGTCTCTCTTTCCTTGGCACAGGCAAATCACATGAGTCTCCACTCTCCCACCATTAGCACTACAGACTCAACACCTCAACATTGTGTTTCACAATCTGTGCACTTTTTCCCCTATCTAATTTTGCTTTTTCGTTGTCCAAAGTGGCCAACAAAACAATATTTTACATCTCTTCTTATTGTTAATGTTTCTGTTTGCTGATACAGTTTTGGGGAAATTATACCACAGTTTTTAAAAACTAGAGAGAGATAAATGAGAGCAAACTTGTATAGAAAGAACAAACCATTTATGTTTTTTAATGAAACATCTCACATTGCCCTAAATCTAAAAAGGGCAAGTGAAATAAGGCCCTTGTAAACCTCTTTCAGAATAAGGATCTTGTGCTTCTGACTCCCATTAAAAATATCAATTAGATGTAGAAAAAGCCCAGAAGACTGCCAATGGATACTGTATCTAATTATTACAAGTGTCAATCTTTATTTTCTTATAATTAAACTGTATTAAATTACCTCCTTAGAGGCAGAATTGATAACAACCTTCTTATATTCTTCAATAGTAAATACTTACTTCATTATATGGATTTCAAAATCTGTGTGTTCTTGAATTTTTTAAAGCTTGAGATGAAGAGATTCTTATCTAAAATTAAATTCGACGCTGACTAGCATTCATGTAAATTACACTCACAGCAGGTTCAGCAACAACTGTTTCAACAACGTCACCAAGGGGCTTGTTTTCATCGGTATCCGCTGTGTAAACTGCTCTAAAAAACCTGAGGCTGTCACCATCTCGATCAATGGTAACCTCGGCAGAACATATGCTGGATCTTGAGGGGAAACCACCATCACTGGCTATGACTCTTAGCTAAAATAAAGGTCACAATGTTATGAAAATCTCATTGATACAAACATTTATGTCATATTCTCATATATAATATAAATACCAGTATGCTGTTATGACAATAGTTCCCAGGACAGACAGATGTTCTATTTGGGATGCTGACTTCTAGCAAAAACCTACTGTATATGTGAATTTGCCAAAACTTTTTCCATACAAATGAACCTCTGTAGTTTAGGAAAAAAAATACTGCGAGACCTACAAACTCAAAAAGCAAAATGACCTTACATCAAATCAGACTAACATTGTTTCATTCATGTATACTAACGCAGACTCCCTTAGAAACAAATTTTTTGAATTCCAAGTTAGAGTCAAAGACAAAAGTCCAAAAAGTAAAGGGGTCACAGAAGTGAAAGCAAAAAACTCAAGAATAAGCCTGAACTCTGCTGAATTTCATATGGAATGGTGTGGAGTTTATGACATGTTTACATTGAATTTTTAAAAAAATGACATAGGAAAGGGTATGGTATTAAACATTCATAAATCATTAATTGCAACAGAAATCAAAATGAGCTCATTCTTCCAAGAACATATTTTCATGAAAATTAATACAAAATCCCATGAAACACTGCTAGTAGGGTTAATATACCGATCAAGCAGTGGCTAAGTGGAAAATAACAACAATCTTTTGTGCTTAATCAATGAAGCTGGTCGTATGAACTGCACACACTGTGTCTTTATGGGGATTTCAACTACCCTCATATCAATTGGGACACACTCAGTTCGCAAGGTGAAGAATCTTATGAACAAAGATTCCTAGATTGCATCCAGCATAACTCTCTGGTTCAAATCATCGACAGAAACAGGATGGAGAGGAACAAATAAACCAGACATCTTAGATCTGGTTTTTACCCGAGATCAGCGCTGCGTTAATGAAAGTGACATTGAATACCAAAGTCCTCTTGGCAAAAGTGATCATTGCGTTTTGTTCTTTGAATATATTTGTTCCATAGAATTAAAGGGCAAAGCGAAGGAGAGATGATGTTATCATAAAGCAAATTACGAGGCTATCAGACAAGAACTTGATGAAGTTGATTGGGAAGCATATCTAGAGGCACCGGATATGGATACAATTTGGAATAAATTCTGTGAGAAACTACACAACCTCGAAATCAGATATGTACCTATAATAAAATCAAGAAATTCGATCAACAAAACACAAATACCCTTAAGTTATGATATTATCAAAAAGATTTTAAGGGGAAAAAACACTGTCTCAAAAAGTTATACGAAATAAAGATGAAGCAACAAGAAATCAGTACAAGAAAGTAAAAAATCAAGTATAAAGACTCACAAGAAAAGCAAGGAAGAAATATGAGAGAAATCTGTCTAAAGAGGCAAAAGTAAACCCCAAACGAATATGGCAGTACATCAATTCAAAAAGCAAAACAAGGAATGGTGTAGGGGAATTATGTATAAATCACAAAGATTCAAATGCGGTCAAAATACATGTTGACGAAGAAAAAGCAAACATATTAGCTAGGTTCTTTTGCAGTGTTTTCACAAAAGTACTGGAAGGAGATGTAACAACCTTAGAGACTAAGAACAGTGCCTATGATTGGCGGGAAGTGTCAATCAATGAAGAGAAAATAGAAAAACTGCTATACAATTTGAAGATTGATAAACTGCCGGGAATTGACAAAATCCACCCAAAATTTCTGAAAGAACTGTCTCATGAACTTGCAAAGCCCCTGGCCATATTATTCAGACAGAAAGAACTGTCTCATGAACTTGCCAAGCCCCTGGCCATATTATTCAGACAATCCATTGGACGAAAAAGGGTACCAAAAGAGTGGAAGAAAGCTAACATAAGTGCCATTTTCAAATAAGGAAACAAAGCTTTAGCAGGAAACTATAGATCAGTGAGTCTTAAGCCTATAGTCTGTAAAGTACTGGAGAAAATTGTCAGAGATGATAAGATCAAAACATGGATACAAACCACTTCATTTTCACAATGCAATTTGGATTCATTAGATCAACAGCCCTACAACTGCTGCGAGTCATTGATGAATGGACTGAGGTATTGTAAAGTGGAGTGGCTATTGACTGTATTTATATGGATTATTGAAAAGCTTTTGATACGGTACCACACAAAAGGCTGCTTAGTAAATTAAAGGCATATGGAATTGGAGTAGATACCATTGAGTGGATTGAGCACCATTTGTATGATAGAAAACAGCAAGTAGTAGTAAATGGTGTAAGCTCGGAATGGAAGGAGGTAACTTCAGGAATTCCACAGGGATCTGTGTTGGGGCAATTGCTATTTGTCATATTAATTAATGACCCACCAGAAACTGTAGATTCTTCAATATATCTTTTTGCAGATTATACCGAAATATTCAATATAATTCAGACTAGAAAAAATATGGATACATTGCAACAAGATTTAAACAAAGTTGAAGCGTGGAGTAACACCTGGTTGTTGAGATTTCATTCCGGCAAATGTAAACACATTTACATCAGATCTCACAACCCAGATCTGAGTTTCCAATATTATTTAATGGTAAATCAGCACAAGACAGTGGATGACGAAAAAGATATTGGAGTAATTATAGACAAAAATCTTAACTTCGACAAACACATATGTGACAAAGTGAAGAAAACATCAGCAATATTTGCTACAATTCGTAGAATATTCAGATATTGGGATGAAAAAACCTTCATCCCACTCTACAAAGCACTAGTTAGAACCCATTTTGATTATGCTAGCTCAGTCTGGGCACCATGCAAGAAAAAGCATATTGAATTAATTGAAGGCGTACAAAGAAGAGCAACACGACAAATCCCAGGTATGAAATCACTAAGATGTGAGGAAAGGCTATGTTAACTTCAACTACCATTCTAGAGTTACAGGAGGATCAGAGGAGACATGATAGAAGTCTATAAAATAATCAGTGCTAAATATGATTCAAACGTTGGAAAATTTATCAAGATGTGGTCAGAGCACACATTAAGGACTGGAATGAGGGGGCACTCAAAGAAGCTATTTCCACAAAGATCAAATTTGGATGAGCGCAAGTATAGTTTTAATGTAAGAATTGTATAAATATGGAACAGTTTGCCAGAGGAAATAGTAAGTGCAAATTCGTTGAATTCAGTCAAGAACAAACTGGATGCGTTTTGGCGGGATTAAGAAATAATTTTCAAGTACAAAGCCTCCATCAACTGTCACCAGGGAAATAAAACCCAATTCAAGGAAGGAAAACAAGTTGACTCCAACTAAGAGGGTCATTAACAACCTGTGTTGGAAATCATCTATAAGTATCTATAAGTACAAGTAAGTATAAAGAGGTTAAGATTTTTTTTTTTTAAGTTAAAAACATAGGAATAATATTTTACCTAAAGAATATACTCTAAATGAAAACAAAGATTGGTAGTGACACGAAAATACAATATTGGAAGACAAAAAATGGTGATAGAGATAAGGATGTTATTATCAGTTTATAAATAGTATCCTTTTACTTAATTTTTACATTCATAAAACACACATACAAACACGCAAATTTTCACACGCCATATGGCACTGAGAAGAGGAAAAGAACAAAATTTACTAACTGAAAATGAATCTGTTCCTAATCCTGTTCCTGTTTCTGTTGTTGGAAGTTCTTTGATTAAAGTCACAACTCCAGTAAGTGATGAGATTTGGAAAAATTCAGCATTCCTGTTTTCATTAATCAACTCATACGTTACAAGATTAAGAGGCTCCTGAAATACATGAGATGTAAAAATAAAGTGAAGAATAAACGTTGCTAAATATTCTCAGAGAGTAGCTTTCTATTTTTTTTAAAGCCGAAGTATCAATATAAATATAGCAAAAAGAAATTGTTCACAGTTGAAACTCTCTCCTCTCTCCCTCTGTCTCTGTCTCTCTATCTACCTATCTACCTATCTATCTAGATCTATATCTGTCTATCTATCTATCTATCTATCTATCTATCTATCTATCTATCTATCTACATGAGGGTTGTGGTGATTGAACTATTTACTTGGACTGGAAATATTTGACCTCATATGCATACCCAGGTGCATCATAATATTTTGTCCTAAAAATTGTGTACGTTAGTTTAGCTGCCTAGAACAGGGGTCTCCAAACTACGGCCAGCAACAGCGAAAAAATAAGGCCCACCTAGTCACATCAATTTCATTATACTAGTGTGTATTTTATTATTTTCTGTACATCCAAAGTACTTCATGCTTGTGAATGTGACCCGCCAAATGTTTGGAAAATACAAATCTTCCAGAATGAATCTGTGACTGTAAAGGAAGAAGAAGCAGAAGAAGAAATCGGTGGCAAAGGGCAAGCAGTATTGTATAACATGGATGGCAATACAAGGGTAAAACAACATGAATCTTATTTAATACAATACCTGAGTATCAGAATCTGATGCATTCATGACAACAACAGTTGTTCCTAAATCTTGGTTGAAGGGAATGTCCTTTGTCTGACCATCATTGATACACACTGGATCTTCCAAATTTCGTCTCACAGTAATTATCACTGAGGCAGTGTCGCTCAATACTGGGTCACCACCATCCTCAACTCTGAGAACAAGCTGGAGATACCAAAGCAGTAATACATATGCAAAGGAAAATAATTTATAAAAACTGAGATTAAGTAGATATTTTAACTCAACATAAGCAAAATCTGTTCCCTCACTTCATGCAATGTATAAGATAAAATAAAACTTAGCTTGAATACAAGTTGCTCTGGTTTATTAAGCGTTTCATCCTAAAAAAAAATGGATTTTTATATAACATCCATCTTAAGATACAGTTAGCATTTAGTTTTGAAAATCAGATAATACAATTCAAGATTTAAAAACATTTGACCTGTTGTTCATAAATGACTATATCTTGACTTATTTCTGGAAAAATGCTTCTCCCAAGAGTAAGTGATCAGGATGAAGTGTGGATTGCATCTAAGTAAGCATTAAAACGGATAAACAAGAAGCAATAAAAGGTCTATTTTGGGAACAAACACCACCTAACATTAATGGAGAAAGAAATTAATGTATAAGAATCTATATTCACAAATAAGTATGACAGCATGAGATCATTGGTTTTCATGCCGCATTGCCAAGGGGCTCTTTTGGCCCATAGTGTGTTATCTATCTAAGACAAGACAAGAGTAATTAGTACAGCACACCTTGACCAAATAATGTATGACATAAAAGGCAAATTTAAGAACATAATTGATGATTATGATCCAACTTAATACACATCAAGAAACTTATCAGTAGCCTTGTTTTACCATAACAACCACACAACCTTGACCAAATAATCTATGACATAAAAGGCAAATTTAAGAACATGATTGATGAATATGATCCAAATAAATACACATTAAGAAACTTATCAGTAGCCGGTGTTGTACTACAACAACCAAAAAAACAAAACAAAAAACAAACAAAGAAAGACCTTTGTTAAAAAAACAACTACACAAGCCTTTACTACATTAGTTCAGTGTTATCTGCTACACCTATTCTTTCCCTAAATGCATATCAAAGTTGAAGGTCATAAGAATACACGGAG
>JAOYNN010308598.1:0-10091 GCA_025770095.1 Goniobranchus kuniei
ACTTACCTGAAAGTTTCATCTTCCTGTGACTTGCCATTAGAGAGTAAGAATTTTTTTCCTGAAAACCCTTTATTTTTTAAAAATCTCCAAATCTGCTTAGCATTTGAGAAAAATTTGGCCACATTTGGCTCAGCAGCCAAAGAGTTAAGGTTGTGTCTGAGAGAAGTTGGCAAGTATTTTCTTTTGTGTCTATCAAGGAAATCTGACATTGAAATCCTTGCAAATGGAAGGTACATACAGTCCTGCATGTGCTCCTCGTCCTCACAGATCGCCAGTCCCAAACCCAATGTCCCGACTTGATTGTTCTATTTCCTTAATACATATTTCACGTATTCGTAGTCTGTTTTCACGCTTTCCTTGTCCCCTTACCCACCATTGTACCATCATGTCTTCGACAAAAATCTTTCCTCGCCTAACCACGAAACTGTCAATATCACCCCCTTTTCCCCAAACAAGCAAAGCCATGTGTAGACCTACATGTCGATCCTAATTTACACAGCTTTCTCAAATGGGGTCATAGGGTGAGAGTGAGATGCAACTCGGGCTAGAGACCCAACATCACCCTTGCTGCCCCCTCCCTCACTGTGTGTGTGTTCAAATGATTCGTTCGCCTCGGATTGCATTTGCTAGTTTCATGTTTCCTTGTTTCACGGATTCCTCGTCCAAATCTCTCGATCCCAGCAGGGACGAGGAATATCTGCAGGACTGTATGATTTTTGTTGATGGTTTTGTTTTTGGGTTTGTTTTTTTTGTTTTGTTTTTAAAGATCCAACAAGAAAAAAGACAAAGTGAAACAAAACCCAAAAAAACTTGTCCAGTTGCACATCGTAGAAGAGTAAGCTGAAAAGCCGCGGCTTTAGTACAAAATTGTTTTTTTACCATCTTTCTCCCATCTTTCCAAGTCCCTGGCCCACTGTGTTTGGAAGAGTATCTTGCCAAAGCAAATAATTTGGAGCATGTATATGTTTAACGTTTGTGGCAAGCCTAAAGTTTCGGATGAATTGATGCTTCAAGAAGAAGAAGAAGATTGTGGAATCTCTTTTTCTTTGTGTTTGAAGTCTTTATATTAGACTTTTACTCATACGTAGGTTTCTTTCTCTTTTTTTAACTCTTCAACTACGGCAAGGGGCTTGTATACCTTAAGTTATGTCAGCTCAGAGAGTTTTGGCTAATGTTTATTAAACAGCCTTTGCCTTCCTAAGTTTTACTTAACCTACATAACAAAACATTAGTTGAAAAAAGAAACAGTCTGTTCACATTGATCAATCGCACTGAAAATCCGTTATTTTTCCGTTACTCACCCACTCAGGTCACTCTCACAAAAAATAAACTCAACCGTAACCCAGAATAAAATGCGGCAGTGAAAGATTATGGTACAGTGGAGTCCGCTTAAGATAAACTCCTTGGGATCAGGCCAAAGGGTTTGTCTAAAGAGAGGTTTATCTTATCCATTTCAAAGGGAAACAACCATTTCATTCATAGGCATTTAATGTAGATCTAGCAAGGCCAACTTGTGACCTTTGCTCTCCATAAAGGAAGGGGAGTGGGGATAAGGGATGGGTGTCGAGGAATAATACCAGTGAAAATCGCCTTACGGGTGTGAAAAACTTTGAAAAATCCTTCCACCCTCTGGGTGTGGAAAGAGAGGCCACAATTACCCGAAAAGTCGTGAGCAGACTGGGAGCAACAGAGAGCGCTTTGCGTTTATTGTAACCGGACTGATTAGTAGTATTAGTTAAAGTGATTTTACTTTAATACTAACAAGGAGTTTAGAAGATAAAAGTTTAGACTACTCTGAAAATGTACCACTTCCCTTCAGTGTTAGTAAAAATAACAGATAAATAACAAAATACCAAGAGAAAGCTATGAACTAACACGAAGAATATAAATATAAGTTACTTACATATATATTTATTATGTTCTTTGATAACGGTTTTGCTTGAAAAAAAAAAGTTAAATGACGACACGTTATTTGACGACACAAAAAACAACAACAAATAAACAAGTAAATAAATATATCACGTATCCTGGGGCGATAGCTATGAGATGTAAATTTTCAACTTAGCGAATAGTTTTAGGAAGTATTTGTAATATTCAAAGTATTGATAGCATTATATATGCATAGAATTATAATATGAAGTGTGAATAATAATGATACAAATGATCCACAATGCGGATGGCGGCTTGGCGGGCGTGGGTCATACAATGTAGCTCTGCACAGGCTTCCTCAAAGGGTCTTGCCGCAGGATTACAGATGGCAATCCGTACCGTGGATTGTGTACCAGGTAAGGTAATGTGATTTGCCAAAAGGAGCTACAGTAAAATATGCGACACCAATAGGGGTGGTTCGTCACAAGGGTTACTACAGAAGGGTGCCATGGTCAAAGAAGGTAAATAGGTCGATAGGTAACAAATCAAAATTCAAATTCAAATTCAAATTCTCCTGAAAATATACAGGTACAACAATCTCTCACACAAAGGTTCCAAACTATTTGAAAAATTGTGATAAGGATGTACAAGATGAAATGATATGATGATGAGGGAAGTTTGCTGAAAAGGCTCCCAGTTAACTGTGTTAAGTTATTACAAAACCCAGTGAAGGTCGTAATTTTAAATATACTCTGTATAATGAGCTTTAATGCCCTATGTCAATTTACAAACTAAAATATTATGTCTCATCAGGACTTACAGAGTATGCGTAAAACTAGCTACAGGGTAATCGAATGAACGGCAAAGGGAGATCACTGTAATGGTTTACAAGGAAGTGATGAGGGAATCGAGGCCTAATTAAAACACAAAAAGTCCAACTAAATACAAATCTTAACTAAAGAAATCTTTACCTTGCCAAGCAAACACCAATTCCACTATCAAATCCTTACGAAGGAAGAAATTAAATGTGGCACAGTGGCCTGTTAAAAATCAAAGTATGTCTCTCTCTCAGAGATAGAAATGCAACTGATTTTCAAACTTCCGCTGCTGTAGCTTGTGAACTCTTGAACTCTGGTAAGGTGAACGAAAGTTCGCTCACCGGGCTGTGACCTGAATAATCTTAACCCCCATAGGGCGCAGCCATTTTACCGGAAGTGACGTCAAGGAGTGAAGGACTAGTGATGTAGGTCAGTTGTAAAAGGTAGGGGGTGGCATGCTGGGTTCACCTTGAAGTTGAAGCCTGTGATTGATTCTCTCTGCATAAAATATATCAATTTTTGTTTGTATCAACTTCTTTGTATCTACAATTGAGGTTTTAGACAAACAAAAACAACCACTGTCTACTTGGAAAGAATATGACACACATCAAGGCGTGTGAAAATTGCTAAGGCAAAGCTGAAGCCCATTGAGAAACGAGACAAGATGGCGGAAGACGCTGGCTCCTACTTTGCCGGCCGATAATAAACGCATGAGACATCGAAGAAGCTTAAAATAACTTGCAATCTCATTGGTGACCTCTTAAACTGCTAATAAATATAACCTGCAGTCAAGTTCATTGAAAGAAAGAAAGAGCATGGCTTCGGTTCATGGCAAGGTGACCTGTGCTTGATCAACACGTGATGTGGAGTGTGACCGACTTCACTTCGCCAATCAGTAACAATGGCGTGAAACAGCATAGAAGCTTAAAATAACTTAAAATCCCATCGGTGACCTCTATATTTGTTTATAAATATAACTTCCGGGTCAGTTTCCTTGAATGGAAATAGAAATTTTCCATTGAAAATGGTCATGTTCACTGTCTGATTTTGATGGCCTGCGCCTCTCACAGGAAGGAGCAGGGCTTCCCGCTTTGGTGGCCTGCGCGGGGCTCAGGTGGGAGGACCATGCACAGGTTTTCACGGCATTTGCCTCAGCGGGGTTAATACGAATGGGGAATGGATGTCCAGTGCGTGTTTCAAAAAAAAGAAAAAATTAAAAAATTAACCGTTTAGGTTCGTTAACCCCGCCCCCAAAGTTAAAAATTCCCAGAATATGGGATACATTAATTGATGTGGGTCATAAACAATTGGGTAAAATGCAATGAAAATGGGTGGTCGATGGTACAATTTGTAAAGATGATGCACATGAAATATATAATACAAATTCATGAGGATGAAGTCATATACAAATGAATGATACACATTCATACGTCATGCATACATCTAAAAGAGAACACTGTCCGAATCTGTAACTGGAATCAGCTGATAACAATGTAAGGCACAGTGAGTATTAAATTCTCATACCAAGGTTACCGTATGCGCATGGTGACAACTGTAAAAATACAATTAACGATACAGTAAGATAAGATAGTAAGAGGAATATTCATAATATCTGATGGAAAAGAAAATAAGGTATCATCTTTTAACAAAAGTCTACTTAATACATCAGCATGGACATTTTCATGACCAGGTTGTTTGTCTAGACGAGGCAAAGTGAGAATAGGTTCGCTTGCCAGGAGTCTTTTCTCAAAACTGTCATTACAAGCAGTTGTGCAACAAACTTTATTTGGCTGACCCTGCTTGGTGAGTTCCATGAGAGGAAAGGCTATCTATGTCAGCAAAATTAGGAATGAATTTTCGATAGTAGTTGAGAAGGCCCAAGACACTGCGAACTTCCTTTTTTTTTATCCATGGTGGTTGTAAGGATGTGATCTCTTCAATCTTGGTTTTTGCAGGTAATTGTTGACCTTTTTCAACCATGTTGCCTAAAAATTCTATCTCTTGAAATCCAGTATTGGTTTTGGATGGACGTGCTGTAAGCGAATTACTACGCAATGTTTGAAACACATTCCGGAGAGCTAAGAGATGTTTTTGCCATGATTCGGTAAAAACGAGAATGTCATCAAAATATGAATCACATTTGGAATGTCACTTAAAATATGGCGCATCATTCGCTGAAAAGTAGATGCAGTCGTAGAGAGACCAAATGGTAAGAAGTTGAATTCCATAAGCCCAAATGAACTCTGAAAAGCTGTATATTTCTTACATCCTTCACTCAAAGGGATTTGCCAATAGCCCTTACTGAGGTCTATTTTAGAGAAATAATGTACATGACTGATTGAAGATAACAACACATCTTGATTAGGTTGATATTAAATAGGACATCATCCTATATGGGAACAAAAGCGTCGATATATGTTCATTCCAGTTGGAATGTCTGACGATTCTCTTATTTAGAGGAATAACACTGCCAGGCAAATAATTTATCTTAACAAAGATTTTATCTTAAGCAAGTTTATTTTAAGGGGACTCCACTGTACCTAATGCTATTGAACACATAATTTTCATTTTGCTTAAGGAAAGCTTTCTGATTTCTCACTGCAATAACACAAGTCATGAGGAAATTGATGGAAATTGCAAGAGAGCATCATCTTTCCCCTTATGCACTTTGTGAATTTTTTTTATGTTCCAAAAAAATGGCATTTTCTTTTTATTTAATTCATGTTCCTGAGAATTACTTGAAATGTGTGAGGGTATAAGTTGATTTTGTTTGTAATCTTGAAAAGCCCAGTAAAGTTACCTGTTTTTTTAGTTTTATCGTATGCCAATGTAGTGGAACCTAAAAATGCATGCATATGAGGATTTAGCAAAAGATCTAGCTGTTGAGGGTGAGGTTTTATGAAATTTTGTCAGTGCATGCAGATGTTTTGTAAATAATGTTTATGTACGTCTGAGCCTACAAGTTGTAGTCCAATACATTAATGCACTGTTACATTCACAATAGCCTAGTACACTACCCGTTTCTAGTACACTATTTTCCCAGAACTTTTGATTAGATTTTTCCTTTGAAAAAGGAAAAAATTGCCTTAAATGCTACATACAAGAACCAAATCCACTTCTGTTTGAAGGTATGAATACTTATGTAATGATAATTTGACTGACATCTTACATTTGATCTTCTCTCCCCAGGAGCATCTTTGGCTTTGGGCCAAGTAACATCAAAGAACTTTGTCCCACCAGCTAGAATCAATCACAATGAGTTCATCATTCATAATGCTGATCAAGTTGCACTACGCTATTTGGTGTTGTTTAATGGTTGAGAGATTGTAAGAAGTATTTTTGTTATTGTTGATTTTCCTTACTTTTTCATTGGGACACATCTACTTTACCGTTGCCTACTGAGTAGTAAGTTTACACCAGATTTCCCTGCAGAAAGAGGGGTTGTTTGTTTTTGGGGGTGTGTTTTTTTTTCTTCTTTTTTTTTCAATTTCCACATGCTGTAAATCGTAGATGTGTCTGAAATGATTTGATTAAAAAGAAAATCTGCCAGCTATATTGTCTTGTACTTTATATTCTGTATAAATTTAAAGCTCAAGATTGTTACCATGGATAACATGGTTGAAGAATTACGCTTGTATGTTTTAAAAACCCATTTGTCATAAGATTATATGATACTAGCCATATATTAAAGCTGAAATTTTGTAAGATGGGTTCAGACCTGTATGTTTTATATTCTTCAGTATCATATGAAACCATCCGACCTCGGTGTTAATAATTTTGGAGCCATTCTTAGAAGATACTGGTACTATCGAGTAACAGCTGTAAAAGCCACATGTTATAGGCATTAATTGAAATAGTGTTTTTCCTTGCAGTCTTCAATCTGTAAAACTCATATAAGCCTCCATGGGATTGTAAGCCCACCAGAAGTAATGTTTGTATGTCAAGCCATTGAACAAGTATTTCAGCAAGTTTTTCACATCATCTTGCATGCTTAGACAGTTGAAATATTTTTAACTCTCAAGAAAAGGAATTCATTCAGTTGAATTGATTCATACATGTAATTCTCAAAATCAAGCAGGGAAACCACAGCCTTTTTATCTCCATTTTTAATGCAGTGTATTGGCGGGGGAAAAAATTGTTTATTGATATTATTCTTTAATGCATGTTAAATGCAATCCATAGTGTCATCAACTTTATGCGAGTAGCTTATTACCTCTTTGTCACCATTACTTCATAGTTCCCTGTAGAAAGCCACATTCATGATCTGAAAAGCAGAAATTAAGTTATTCACACGAAGCCATTAGACCCAATTTCAGTTATAATTTATGACTTTGACAAAAATATAAAATTTTTAAAAAAAATATATAAAAGATATACATAAACGTTTTCACTTCTGCCTTTTGAGAATGGTTCGTAATTCTTGGCTGTTGTTTTACGAATGGGAGAACTCTTTTCATCACACCTCCCCATCAGTCATCTCATTAAAAACTAGAGAATTTATCATCTGTGGTTTATTTAAAACTTTTTCTGTATAAGAGATGAATCACTCTTTTGGAAGAAAAACTAAAGATTTTTTATCTTAAGGCAACTACTATATTGCTTTTATTTTATTCTTTTAAATATCCGATTTGATTTAACGTTTCTGGGATTTTTTTTTTTATTCACCTCCAGACAAGGGAGGGTATTTTACTATGTAACAATGTAGTCATTTGCTGTTTTTGTTGTCAGTGTCATTTGAAGAGATTACACATTTTTTATGAATTGGCATATATCATATATTCATATCTGTAATGTAACCTGGCAATGTTCATGGCAAACTTACGTAGGGCAGTTTGATTAGCACATGAAGGCCAGTAAATATCTGGCTCCATAACCTGTTTTCAATTTCATTCATATTCTCTTCTTTTTCTCCCCCATCACTGAATTGGGGGTGGGGAAGACATTCATTTTATGAGAATCTTTCTTATTGTTTTTTTAATTATGTTTTTTGCTCTTTTAAAGTAGTTGTCTGTATACTTCTAATTCAGATTACTGGGTTGCTGCCTTTTTGGATATTGTTAAGTTCAACTTTAGACCACTTAGTATTGTCACTATAATTGATGTTACCTTTTATTCCTTTTACTTTTACCATTGATGTACATAGCTCAATGTGGTTGAATATGCTTTTTTGATGTGTTATTTTTGGACTGAGCATTCCTTGACTGTATGAGATGATGAGGAATCCGTACAATATTCAAGTCTTTGAAAATTCAACTTTTTCTCTCTCTCCACCAATCAGAAGTGAAAAAAAATAAATTGAAAGTACAAAAATGATTTTGAAAAAAAAAAAACACAAAAAAACAACAACAACAAAACAACAATCCAGAACTACACAAACAGTCCTATGATTGGTAGACATTCTTTACTTACTGGCATATCGTTTTATTGCCCGAGCAACTTTCATGTCCTTATTTCATTTTTAAAACACAACAAAACACAACTTTTTTGTAGTCTTTTGTATCTCTGTCTTTGAAAGGGGTAAATTATATAGAAACCCAGATAAATGTTCTCATTCACATACGATTGTATAAGTATGAGCTTATTATGTTCTATTGAAATTATATTTGTTGTCTGTAAATAACATTATCTTTTTTAATTTGTACTCCTTGCAAGAAATTATTTCTCTCCAGCTCTTTGGCATACCTTTCATAACCCATTGCATTTGTAAGAAATGATCATACAAAACATAGACAAGATTGTTTCCAGATTCTTGCACACTGTATAATTTTCAATTAGTTTACAAGACCTGAACATTGCTGTGCAATTTCTATGGTACCATATGTCAATGTGATGGTCCAACAAAAGTATGAAGTCATTGGGGGAGGGTGGATCTTTGTTCATCTGAAATTTTCCTTGCCAAGAGATGTGGCTATTTGATGTAAACAATATATAATTTGAAGCAGCAGCAGGTCTTTAGTTTTTAATATTTTCTGGTTTTAAAATTATTCCACTGCAACATAGAAGTGATCTCTTTACTGTGCATCTCATACCATGATCAGATGGTAATGATTCTAACAATGCTTTTCCATCTTAAGTTCAGCCATTTGTCACTTTAAATAATGTAGTCAAATTCTTAATTTGAAAATGACTAGTAGGAATAGAAGTTAAACAAAAATTAGAAAGGACTTGATGAAGGTTTCTCCCCACCCCATTATACAGGGTATTTCAAAAAGATTATGGCAAAATTATCAAGGGATCATGGAAAAACAATACAGAAAACTAGTTATGGCCTATTTTTGGGTTGTACATATCTTCAAATTCTTATTTCCTGTTTTACAAGTGCTCAATGTGACCGCCATTGATTGTATGAACAAACAACTGATATGGTGATTCTACCCAAACATGCCTTTTTGACTTTAAATTAAAATGTTATCTTTAAATGACTGAATAAAACAAAGCATTATATAACTATTGCAGTCAATTTGACACGTCAATCTTGGATAAGTCCTCAATCAAATATTCATTGATTAAGTCCATTACAATGCTAAAGAACTGGAAAAGTATGTAACAATCTTGCCAAATTCTTTTTGAAACACCCTGTGTAATATAACTTTGTCTTATTTTTAATCCCAGGCCCAGCTTATTTCTCATCTCTGTTGTCAAATGTTCATGGTCTCAGTCCGAATGCATGTCATTGTAATGTAATACCTCTTGTTTGTATTTGTATGGTAGAGAGATTTATCCATTTATCGACCGTAACGAAATAAACATTTTCATGAAAATCTGCTGGCTTTTTCAAATGAATATTGTGGTTCATAATGTTTAATGACAGCAGGGGAATAGCAAGAACTCTTCCCAACCAATTAAAGGTTATCCTCCAAATTTTTTCCTGTAGACTTATTGAGGTGTACAGTTGAATGTTTGATGCCAGTAGTTCAATTTTTACCAAGTTCTTTTCTTTTTTCTTTCTCAAAATTGTCCCACACTTAACAATGCTTATAGTATTAGCAGAAAAACAACATAGACCACTTAAGTCCATCTTTCAAAACTGGACAGATTACATCTCCATTGCAAAAATCCTTTCAACCAAGACCAGTAACTCAGACCTGCCAAGGCCCCCATTTGATCGGGGCAGCCCCGATATTTCATCGATTTTCGTCAAAACCCCAATTTTACATTGATGGGCGATTTAAAACAAATTTTTTTGTAATGCATCAGTGATGAGTAAACCAAATCTTTAATTCATATTTCATTCTACCGAGATCGTAATCTCTGCCTGCAAGGATGCTTATCAGACTTTCAAACACACTGACCATAAATACATCCCTCTGCTTGTTGTATAGATCAAGTTTGAGTTATGGAAAGATAAGCAAATGCCAACTTTGCCAGCAGCCACTACCATTAACCCTCGTTCCTCGCCCCCAC
>JAOYNN010308709.1:0-15718 GCA_025770095.1 Goniobranchus kuniei
CGCCGGCACACAAACATTCAAAACATAAAAAGATAAAGGGGTGGTCTATTTCTATCCCGAAAGACCGCCGGCACACAAACATTCAAAACATAAAAAGATAAAGGGGTGGTCTATTTCTATCCCGAAAGACCGCCGGCACACAAACATTCAAAACATAAAAAGATAAAGGGGTGGTCTATTTCTATCCCGAAAGACCGCCGGCACACAAACATTCAAAACATAAAAAGATAAAGGGGTGGTCTATTTCTATCCCGAAAGACCGCCGGCACACAGACAATGAACATATTCTTCGTCATTGACAACAATAATAATACTTATCATTAGGTAAACATCCAAACCATTAAATAAAGATCGGCATTCATTTCAAGACTTATACGTTTCCTTATCCAATGCAACACAACATGATCAGTTACGTCCAACATCCAAGCATACTGCTTAGACAATCTGTCATCATGAAAATTCCACCAGACCTAGATTTCTTTTCACCCTCTGAGACTGAGTTTTCAACAAAATCAGACACACTTTATGGGTCCTTTTTGACTGGGGGTAAATAATCCCGAGCTCTATCAATTTTAAAAGTCTGAAGTTTCTAAAAAGGGCGGATGATAATCCCTTGTTTGTTTTAAACTCAACCATTCTTGTAGACCATCTGCACCAGGAACCACCTTCAAAACCAAACCCATCGGCCATTTCAATCTTGGAAAGGATTCATCTCTGTTGATAAGTTCTCCAGCTTGAATGTCTTTGGAGACAATTTGAACTTCAAAATGCCAAATAATGTTTCTTGTACCATCGTTAACAGTAAGAAAATTTTTTCAACACGATTCTTTTGTATTGTGTATTCCAATCTTTCCCTCTATGTCTAATGCCAATGGTTTGTGTGTCCAATGTCACATTCATGTTGCCATTCAATCTTTAAAATCTGTATCCAAAACAATTATTTTCTGTTGTGACATAGCATCATTCAAACATGTTTCCATTGCCACATCTTTGCTTGGTTTGTAAGCCAACCTTTAAAACCAGTGTTCAAACGCCACAGTTTTGTTTTTTCTGTCTGCTAGTCTTTAAAACCAGTGTTAAAACGCCACAGTTTTGTTTTTCTGTCTGCTTGTCTTTAAAAGCAGTGTTCAAACGCCACAGTTTTGTTTTGTTTTTCTGTCTGCTAGTCTTTAAAACCAGTGTTCCAATGCCACAGTTATGTTGTTGTTTTTTCGGTCAGCCAATCTTTATAACCAATGTTCTAATGCATCATTATTGTTGGATATATCGTCCGGTAAGTGAAATATTTTTTTCCAATAGCACGTTTTTGTGTGTTCTCTGATCGAACTTATAAACTATTTTTTTCAAATATCATATTTATGTTTATCGTGTGATCAAGTCTTTAAAACATTTTTAACAATGCCGTATTTCTACTCTTTGAAATGTCTTACTTTTTTCAAATACCACATTATTGTTTGATGTGTCATCGTCACTTTCAAATATTTTTCTAAATCACAGGATGATCTGTATTGTTTCAACCCCGCAAATGTCATCGACTGCCACATCTGTCTTTACAGTGCAATCGGACCTGTACGATCTGTTTTCCAATACTACATTTTTCGTCGTCATCCAATGTGTAGAACGTGTTTCAATTGTTATATTTCTTTTTGTGTGTGTGTCGTAGGATATTTCTGATGCCACATTCGATTTTTTAAATATTTGTTCCAATGCCAAAGGTGTGTTTACACTGTTACCAATCTTCAAACACACTGCTCCACAGTGCTTAATGATTTTTGTTGAGTCATCAGATCTTTATAACCTTTTGTCCAATGCCACATTAAAATGTATGTTTTTTGTGCCATCAGAATTGCAAAATCTATTTTCCAATGCCACAATTTTGTTTCATGTATTGCAATGTCTCATCCTCCTTCTGAAGCTATATTTTTTAATCCAATCCACACTTTAAAATATATGCCCAATGGCACATTTTTGTTTGATATTCCATCCAATCTCCAAAATCTGTCTGCAATGTCATTTGTTTGTTGTTGTCTGTTTTCTGTTGCTACATTTTCTTTGGTTTGTCAGCCAGTCTTTAAGAACAATGTTTTAATGCCTTATTTTTTTGTTTCTAGTGTCATCGAATCCTCAAACGATTTTTCCACTCTTATATTTCGATTAGTTCTGTCAACGAATCTTAAAAAAAACTTTCTTCCTATGCCACATTTAGGTTTACTGTTTCATTGAAACTTTATGAAACATTTTCCAATTCCACATTTTTATTTGTTGTGCCATCCGATCTTTAAATTCTGCCTGAAATGCCATTTTCTTGGTTGAGCCATATGATCATTTACATAATATGTTTTCCATAGCCATATTTTCATTTGTCATGTCATCCAGCATTTTAGATCTGTGTTCAAATGCCACAGATTTGTTTATTCTTTCAGCCAATCTTTAAAACCATCGTTCAAATGTCACATTTGTGTTTGTTCCATTACCCATTAATTAAAATATTGTTTCCTATCCCATATTTGTCTTTGTTCTTTCATCGAATACCTCAAATATTTTTTTGAAATCCACATTATTGTTTGCTGTTTTCTCAAATCTGGAGAATATTTTTTGAAGTGCCATATTATTGTTTGTTGTGTCGTCCAGCTTAAACATTTTTGTTTGAAATGTCACATTTTCGTTTGTTGTTTCATCAATGTTTTTACTATTCGTTGAAAAGCCACGCTGTTGGTTATTGTGCCATCCAGCCTTTGAAATATTGTTTGAAATGCTACATTATTGTTTATTTTGTCATCCAGCATTTAAAATACGTTTTCTGAAAATGCCACATTATTCATTGTTGTATCATCACATTAAAAAAAAAATATATTTAATGCTACATTTTTGTTTGTTGTGTCGTCAATTTTTTAAACTGTTTTTAAGTAGTACTTTATTGTTTGATGTGTAACCAAAGTTTAGAACATTTTCTTTCGAAATGCCATATAATTGTTTATTATTTCACCCAGCCTTTAATATATTTTTGAAATGCCACAATATTGTTTATTGTGTCTTCAAATTTAAAATATTTTTGAAATGCCACAATATTGTTTGTTGTGTCGTCAAGTTTTAAAAATTTTTTTTTTTATTTTGCTTTTTTTTTCTTTCTTTCTTTTATTTTTTTTTTTTTTTTGGTTTTTGTTTTTTTTAAATGCTAAATTTTTATTGTTGTGTTGGAAAATCTAAAACATTTTTAATACCACGGTTTTCTTTCTTGAATCATCCCTACTTTCTCAATTGTAGAATTTTTTTTAAGGTTCTCAAGTTGGGACTTGAAGTGCAGCCTGATATGTAAAATCTTTTTTCCAATGCAATATAATTCGCTGAGAATCAATCTCTAAAAGGTGCCTCGTCTCCTATGCCATTTTACCTAGTTGTGCCATAGAAACTTTCATATCTATTTTCCACTGACACAGGTTTGTTTGTCCTGTCATCCAACCGTTAAAATCTGTGTTCCAATGCCACAGTTTTGTTTATTCGGTCAGATAATCTTTAAAATCAGTGTTCCATTGCTTCAATTTGTTTCTTTCGCTATCAGAACTGTAAAATATATTTCCAATGCCACAATGTTGGACTGTTTTTATTTCCTCCAATCTTTCACCCATGTCTCCAAAAACACATGTTTTCGGTACCATGTAAAATTTCAGATACGTGTCTAATGCTACAGTTTTGTTAATTCCTTCAGCCAATCTTCAAAATTAGTATTCCATTACCTCATTTTGTTTGTTCTACTTTCAGAACTGTAAGACGTATTTCCAATGCCAAATTTCTGTGTTGTGTATTCCAATCTTTCACCTCTGTCGCCAAAAAAATTGTGTTTTGTGCCATCTCAACATTAAACTATGGGTCCAATGCAATTTTTCTTTTTTGGGACATAGGATCGTGTGTTCCATTTGTGTTCCATTGCCACAGTTTTGTTTCTTCGGTCAGCCAATCTATGAAATAGTATTCCAATACTTAATTTATGTTTGCTGTATCGTCAAATAATAATAAATTTTTCTCCAATTCCACATGTCTTAGTGCTCTCATCGAATATTAAATGCATTTTTTTACAATCCCACATAATTGTTTGATATGTCATAACATCTTTAAAATATATCTTTTTGTTCTTTTTTGTTTTGTTTTGTTTTTGTTTTTGAAATAGCCTATTATAGTTTGTTGTGTTGTGTCATCTCTACTTTAAGTTTTTTTTCTAAATTGTAATCTTATTCCTATTATTTTAATGCTACAGATGGCATGAATTGCCACCTGCTTGTTTGCAATGTTATATGATCTGTAAGGTCTGTTTTGCAATGCAATATTTTTCGTTGTCATCCATTGCCATCCAGTCTGCAAAATGTATCTGCAATGTCATTTTACTTTTTTGTAGCATACGATTTTTCCGATCTGTTTTTGATTGCCACATTACCGTTTTTATGTCAGCCAGTCATTAGGATCCGTGTTCCACTGCCAGAGTTTTGTTTATTATGTTAGCCAATCCTTAGAAACAGTTTTCCAATCCCTCTTTTTGTACTATGTATCGACCAAGAAGTAACATGCATTTTTTTAAACCGAAATTTCTTCTTTGTTCTCTAATTGAATCTTTAAAATACTTTTTGAAATGCCAAAGTATTGTTTCTTTTGTCATCCAGTCATTAAAAGATTCACAAACAAAAAAAACAAACAACCAAAAACAAAAAACAACAAACAAAAACAAACAAACAAAAACAAAAACAAAACAAAAAAAGCTTTTGAAATGTCATCTTAATGTTTGGTGGTTTATCACATCATTAAAATATTATTTGAAATATCACATTGTTGTTTGTTCCGTTCTCAAATTGTTATAATATATTTTGAAATGCCATATTATTGCGAGTTTTGTCATCAAATCTTTAATATGCTTTTACATAACCATATCATTTTTTGTTGTGTCCTCTAGTGTTTAAAACAAAACAAAATGTCACATTATTGCTTTTTGTGTAATGAAATACTACTTTATTGTTTGGTGTGTATTCCCTACTGGATACTATTTTTTTTCCAATTACAACATTATTGCTATTGTTGTGTGATCTGGTCTTTAAAATGTTTTTTGATATGCCACATTCGAGTTTCTTGTGCCATTGAGCCTTTAAAATATTTTCTGAAATGTCACATTATTGCTTATCGTATCATTTTGTCATTATATCTGTGAAATATGTTTAAATAGTACATTATTGTTTGTTGTGCCATCTAGCCTTTAAAATATTTTTTGAAATGGCACATTATTGTTTGTTGTGCCATCTAGCCTTTAAAATATTTTTTGAAATGGCACATTATTGTTTGTTATATCAAATCTTTAAAACATTTCTTGAAATGCGACAACATTGCTTTTTCTGTCTTCCAATTTTAAAAACATTTTTGACATGCCACATTTTTGCTGGTTGTGTCATCAGTTCATTAAAATATGTTTCAAATGCCACTTTATCGTTTGTTTGTGTGTTGTATCCTCCAGTCTTTACAATAGTTTTGGAAATGTTACAGTATTGTTTATTGTGTCATCAGGGCTTTCAAACAGGTTTTGAAATACCATATTATTGTTTAAATGTCATCAAACCTTTTCAATATCTTTTTAAATACAACTTTATTGTTTGTTGTATAGACCCTACTTTATAATATTTTTCACAAGTGTAGCATTATTTGTATTTTTGTAACATTTGACTTACATATGTTTGTTTGCACTGCAATCTGACATATTTGATCTGTTTTCCAATGCAATATTTTTTCTTGTGATCAACTCTCTTAAAGGTACCTCCAAAGTCATTGTACCTTGTTGTGTCATAGGAACTTTCAGATCTATTTTCCATTGGCAGATTTTGGTGTTGCCCTGTCATCCATTCTGCGAGATCGGTGTTCCAATAAGACATTTGTGTATTGTGTAGTCGGGTCTTTCACAACGATCTCCTAGAATTTATGCTTTGTGTGCCATGTGAACTTTAAAATACGTGTCTAATGCAATAATTTTTGTTGTTGTTGTCACATTCAATCTTTAAGGTCTGGGTTCCAATGCCAGAGTTTTGTTTATTCTGGCAGCCAATCTTTAAAATCAGTGTCTCACAGCTTCATTTTGTTTGCTGGGCCATCAGATCTATAAGACGCTTTTCCAATGCCATATTTTTGTATTGTGTGTTCAAATATTGCAATCCTGTCTCTAAAAATCTTTTTCGGTGCTATCTCAATTTCAAAATATGTCCAATGCTATTATTCTTTGTTGTGTCATAGGATCGTTAGGATATCAGTTGTTAATTGCCACTTTTTCATTTGTTATTTCATCCAAGTATTTTAAATCAGTGTTTCAATGCCTCATGTTTGTTTATTGTATCGTCCAATAATTGATTTGTTTTTCCAATCCCACATTTATTGTTGTGCTCTAATCGAACCATAAAATATTTTCCAATGTCACATTATGGTCTGATGTGTGATCAAACCTTTAAATGATTTCTTTCAAATACCACATTATATTCTGTAAACAAATCCTTAGAACCAGTGTTCCAATGCCTTATTTTTTATTTACTGTATTATCCAATAGTTAAAATGTGTTTTTCCAATCCCATACTTTACTTTGTTTTTTCACCAAATCTTTAAAAACTTTTTTCTTATTCCACATTATTGTGTAGGGTGTCATAAAATAGTTAAAAAGTTTTTTGTTCAAATACCTTATTATTGTTTGCTGTGTTTAGCTCTACTTTCTCAATTGTAATGATATTTGTATTGTTTGTTGTCCCATTCAATCTTTAAGATCTGTGTTCAAATGCCACAGGTTTTTTAAAAAATCTAGCAGCCAATCTTTAAAATCCGTGTCCTATAGCTTCATTTTGTTTGCAGTGTCATCGGTACAGTAAGATGCACTTCAAATGCCACATTTTTTTTTGTATAGTGTATTCCAATTTTTCAACCATGTCTCAAAAACACAAGTTTTCGGTGCCATCTCAACGTAAACATGTGTGGCCATTTTTCTTCGTTGTGCCAGGATCGTTCAGATCATTGTTGTTAATTGCCACATTTTCATCTGCTATTTCACCCAGTCTTTAGAATCAGTATTCCAACGCCTCATTTCTGTTTCTGGCATCGTCCAATAATTAAAATGTGTTTTTTTTTCTCATTTTTCAGCTTTCTTTATTCTCTTATCGAATCTTTAAAAACGTTTTTATTATGCCACATTATTGTGTAGGGTGTCATCGCGTTGTTAAAAAGTTTTCTTTTTTAAATATCTTCTTATTGTTTTTTGTGTTTAGCACTACTTCTCAATCGTAACGTTATTTGTATTCCTTTTAGATACTACCAAATGCCATCTGTGTGATCTATTTTCGAATGCCACATTTTCCGGCGCCATCCAATGTCTAAAACATTTGTCCATTGTTATTTTTTACTTTGCTGTGCCATATCATAGTACCTTTTAAGATCTGTATTCCATTGCCACATTTTTGTTTGTACTGTCAACCACTTTTAAATGAATGTCTTAATATCTCACCTCTGTCTGTTTTGTCATCAGAACTTTAAACATTTTTTTATCCAATGCCACGTCATATTTGTTGAGTCATTCAAGCTTTAAAATACTTTCTGGTAAATTCCACATTTAATTTTTTGTGTCATCCGATCTTTTTAAAGTCTTTGTTCCAATGCCACAGGTGTGTTTATACTGTCAGCCAATGTTTAAAATTACTGTGTCAATGCCTCATTTTTGTTCGTTGATTTAACGAATCTTTCATATACTTTCTCCAATTCCATATTTATGTTTTTGTGCAATCGGAATTGCAAGATATATTTTCCAACGCCGCTTTTGTATTGTGTATTCAAATGTTTCTTCCCTGTGTTTTTAGCCATGTTTCTGTGGTCGTATCCATACTTTAAAATCTATGTTCCATGCCACATAATTGTTTGTTGTTCCATCCAATCTTTAAAATCTGTCTCTGATGTCATTTTTTGTTGTTGTGCCATAGGGTCTTTAAGATCAGTTTTCCATTGAAATAGTTCGCTTTGGTCTGTCAGCCAGTCTTTAAGATCTCTGTTACTATGCCAGAGTTTTGATTATTCTGTCAGCCAATTGTTAAAATCATTGTTCCAATGCCTGAGTTTTGTTTCATCCAATAATTAAAATATGTGTTTTCCTATTCCACATTTTTGTTCTCTCATCGAATCCTTAATATATATTTTGAAATGCCACAATATTGTTTGTTACATCATCCAGGCTTTAAACTATTTGTTGAAGTGCTACATTTTTGTTTGTTGTGTTATCGGGCCCTTAATATATGTGTTGAAATGTCATATCACTGTTTGTTGTGTCAGAAAGTCTTCAAAATATTTTTGACATGCCACATTAGTGTTTGTAGTGTCATCAAACCCTGGAAAGGTGATCATAGTTGTGCCATATAACCTTTGAAACGTTATATGAAATTCCAAATTATTGTTTGTTATGTCATCTAGTTTTAAAAAGATTTTTGAAATGCCACATTATTATTTGTTCTGTCATCCAGGTTTTAGAATACTTTGAAATGCCACATTATTCATTGTTGTGAAATCCAGTCTTTAAAATATCTTCTGAAATCTCACATTGATTGTTTATAAAGTCATCCAGCTTTTGAATTTTTTTTTTTGACATACCACATTATTATTTATCATGTCATCCAGTCTTTAAATGTGATTTTGAAATGTCACATTATTGTTTGTTTTTTCAGTCATTCTTTAAAACGTATTTTGAAATGCCGCATTATTATTTGTTTTGTCATCCAGGTTTTAGTATATTTTTGAAATGCCACATTATTCCTCGTTGTGACATCCAGTCGTTAAAATAGCTTTTGAAATGTCACATTGATTGTTTATAATGTCATCCAGCTGTTGAAATCTTTTATTTTTTTGTTTTGTTTTGGAAATACCACATTATTATTTGTCGTGTCATCCAGTCTTTACAATATTCTTTGAAAAGCCAGATGAATGTTTCTTCTTTCATCCCAGTGTTTACACGTTTATTTGAAGTGCCACATTATTGTTTGTTGTGTTATCCAGTTATGTAGATATGTATGTAATGTCACATTATTATTTCTCGTGGAAGCCAGTCTTCGAAATACTTGTTGAAATGCCCCAATATTATTTGTTGTGCCATCCAGTCTGTAAAAGAATTTTTTTTAATGCCACAGACATTACTGTTTGTTTTGTCATCCAGTCTTTAAAATATTTTTGAAATGCCACATTGATATTTGTTGCGTCATCCTGTCTTTAACATATTTTTGAAATGCCGCATTATTGTATTTTGTGTCATCAAGTCTTCAAAATATGTTTGAAATGCCACATTATTATTTGGTTTGTCATCCAGCTTTTAGGATATTTTTGAAATGACTTCTTATTTGTTATGTCAACTAGTATTTAGAATATATTTTGAAATACAGCATTATTGTCCTTGAAATGACACGTCAATATTTTTTGTGCTATCGAAAATATTTTTGAAATGCCACCTTATTGATTGGTTAACCTCCAGTTTTTAGAATATTTTTGAAAAGGCACATTATTGTTTGTTATGTCATCCAGTCTTATCATATTTTTGAAACAACACATTATTATTTGTTTTGTCGTGCGGTCTTTAAAATCTTTTTGGAACGCAACATTATTACTTGTTGTGTCATCCACTTTTTAGAAAATGTTTTGAAATGCCACATTATTATATGTTTCTTTAACATATGTTTGCAACGACACGTTATTATTTGTTGTGTTGTCCTGTCTTTGAGATATTCTTGGAACGCAACGTTATTATCTTTTGTGTCATCCTGTCTTTGAAATATTTTTGAAATGCCACATTATTACTTGTCGCATCATTCTGTCTTTAAAATATGTTTGAAATGCTCTATTATTATTTGTTGTGTCATCCAGTTTTTAGAATATTCTTGAAATGTCACATTATTATTTGTTGTGTCATCCTGTCTTTAACGCAGTTTTGAAATGCAACGTTATTGTATGTTGTGGCATCCAATCTTTAAGATACCTTTTGAAATGCCACATTATTGTTTGTTGTTATCCAGTTTAAAAATATTTTTGAAATGTCACATTATTCTTTGTTGTGTCGTCCAGTGTTTGAAATATTGTTTGGAATATCACATTGATTGTTTGTAATTTCAACCGGCTTTTGAAATATCTTTTTGAAATAACACATTATCATTTGTCGTGTCACCCAGTCTTTACAATATCATTTGAAATGCCAGATTATTGTTGCTTCTTTCCTCCAGTGTTTACGTGTTTATTTGAAATGCCACATTATATTTTGTTGTGTTATCTGGTCATGTAGACATATTTGTAATGTCACATTATTATTTCTCGTGCAAGCTAGTCTTCGAAATATTTTTGAAAGGCCACATCATTATTTGTTGTGTCATGCAGTCTTTAAAGTATTCTTGAAATGTCACATTATTATTTGTTGTGTCATCAAGGATTTAAAATATGTTTTGAAATGCCACATTATTGGTTTTGTGTCATTCAGTCTTATAACATTTTTGACATGTCACATCATTATTCAATTGTTGTGGTATCCAGTTTTTAAGTATTTTAAAAACGCAACATTATTACTTGTTGTATCGTCCAGTCTTTAAACATTGTTTTGAAATATCACATTATTATTTTTATTATTTGTTATGTCACCCAGTCTTTGAAATATTTCAAGTGTATTTTGAGATGTCACAATGTTAGTTGTTTTATCCAATCTTGAAAATATTTTTGAAATACCACATTTACTGTGTTGTGTCATCCAGTCTATAAAATAGTTTCTGAATTTCCACATTATTGTGTGCTGTATCGTTGTTAAAAATTTGTTTTTATTTTTTCTAATGCTGCATTATTCTTTTATCATATGTCATCCAATGGTTAAAAAACTTTCTATAAATACCTCATTATGTTTTGCTGTCTCTTTACTACTTTAATATTGTTTTCCCAATTAGTATTGCAAAGGTATATGCAATAAATGTATGGGATTGCCACAGGTGCGTTGTCAGTGTAATCTGGTCTGTAAGAATTGTTTTCAAACGCTACACTTTTTGTTGTCATCCAATCTCTAAAATATGCCTCCTATGTCGTTTTAATTTGTTGTGCCATTAGATCTTTCAGGTCTTTCATTGCCACATTTTTGCTTATCCTGTCATACAATCTTTAAAATCTGTCTTCCAGTGCCTCATTTTTTGTTTGTTGTGCCATCGGAAAAGGAAGACATAAGCACAATGCCACGTGGGTTTTTTTAAATTGTGTAGTCCAATATTTCCAGAATTTAACATTTTGGTGCCATCTAAGTTTGTCATATGGCTTCAATGCCACATGTTTATTTGCTGTGCCATCCAATATTTAAAATGTTTTTTGGTCCAATGCCACATGTTTATTTGCTGTGCCATCCAATATTTAATATGTTTTTTGGTCCAATGCCACATGTTTATTTGCTGTGCCATCCAATATTTAAAATGTTTTTTTTTCCAATGCCACATAGTTGTTCATTCTCTCAGTCAATCTCTAAAATCAGTGATTCCGTGTCTCAATTTTGTTGGTTGTGTCAGAGAATGTTTAATATTTTTTTCAATGCCACATGATTTACGTTTGTTATTTCACAGTAAAGATACATTTTCCAATTACACCTTCCTGTTGTGTATTTCAATCCATTACCTCTTTCTCTTATGTCACTTTTTTGTTGCTGTGTGTTTATTATGACATCCACACTTTGGAAACTGTGTCAGATTCGACAGATTCTTTGTTGTGCCATTCAATCTTTAAAACCTGCCTCCATTGCTATTTTTTGTTGTTGTTGTGCCACGGAATCATTCAGATTTGTTTTTAATTATCACATTTGTGTCAGTCTGCTGTCCAGTCTTTGAGATCTGTGTTTCAATGCCACAGCGTTGTTTATTCTGTCAGCCATTCCTTAAAATCAGTGTACTAATGGCTCATTTTTATTTGGTGTATCGTCCAATATTTTAACTATGTTTTTTTCAACCCCCCATTTTTCCTTGTTCTGTCATCAAATCGTAATTTTTTTCCATACTGCAACATGGCTTGTTCTGTAATCTGTATTAAAAAATATACACTATTCTCAAATGTAGCATAATTTGTATTGCTTAAACACTACAAATGTCCTTGACCGTCACATGTTTGTTTGCAGTGCAGTTCGTTTTCATACACTCTCTAAAATTAATGTAACTCCAATGTCAATTTACTTAGTTGTGGAAGAGGATCTTTTAGATCTGTTTTCCATTGCCGCATTTCAGTTTGTCCTCTCATCGAACCTTTAAGATCTGTAAAATCTGTGTTCCAATGCGACTGTTTTGTTTAGTCTGTAAGCCAGTCTTTAAACTCAGTGTTCTATTGCCTCATTTGTGTTGGTAGTGCCATGAAAACTGTTAGACACATTTCCAATGCCACTGTATGCATTGTGTACTCCAATCTTTTACCCATGTCTCCAAAAACACGAATTATGTTCAGTGCCATCTAAACATTAAAATATGTGTCCAACGCCACATTTTTGTTTGTTGTTCCATCCAATCTTTCAGATCGATGTTCCACTGCCACTGTATGTATTGTGTATTCCAATCTTTCACCCATGTCTCCAAAACACATAATATGCTTAGTGCCATCTAAACATTAACTATGTGTCCATGTCACATTTTAGTTTGTTGTTCCATCCGATCTGTCAGATCGATGCTTCAATGCCACTTGTTTCTCCAACGATGTTCCAATTTGTTTTTCCTGCCAGTCAATCTTTAAAATCAATAGTGTCATCTATTCTTTAAAATATACTTGTTTTGAAATATCACATGATTGTTTGTTGTGTCCACGAATCTTTAAAATATATTTTTATCAATCCTACAGTGCTGTTTGTTGTGTCATCCTTTCTTTGAAATATTATTTTTCAAATGCCACAGTAATGTTTCTTGCGTCATCCATTCTTCGAAATACATTTTGAAACGTCCCATGATTGCTTGTTGTATCATCCGATCTTAAATTCCTTTTCCATTCTACACAAAGCTTCGTTTGCTGCGCCCAGCAGCTGTTTAACTCCATTGTAATAGTAAATTTTCGTTTCAGGTCTTCAAAAGAAGTGTTCTCATTCTGAAAAGAGGCGTTCTGCCCTACCTTCGAAATCTTCATTCTATTGGCAAACTTTGATTTTTTGCTCCACTTTTAAAGCTATGGTCTGATTAGTTCTTGAATTTAGTTTTAATATGCATAAAATTCTTTCCATTTTCTATTTCCTTCATACGCAATTGTTGAATAAATGTGGTGTTTTGATGAACATCAGATGGCCTTCTTGCTCTTTTTACCTAAATAATTGTGTATCCGCTTCATATAATAATATAATTTTTGTGAAAAGTAAGGAAAATGGGAAGAACTTTTTCCTGTCAATTTGTGAACTCATGTACATGAATTCTTGAAACGGTATATTTCAGAAGTTTAGACCATGTCGTATAAATTAATTCACAATTTTAGCAATGGGATTTATGGAAACATCTTGATAAAAGCAAGTGAAAAAGAATTAACACTCAAAACTGGTTGATGCAAAATCTAAGCATCGGGTTTTTTGCATCGCCAGCATCTCCCTTCATCGTTACCGGATTAACAAGACACCCCAGTTGTCCTCTGCTTAGATCCCTTTTCCTGAGCTTTTGCATTATAATACGCTGATTTTTAGGTTAAATTTACTTTTGTCTTTCCATGGCATTAAGTTATCTATAAGAAATTATGAGTTTTGAATCATTGTTTCCAAATCAACAAATTCTCACCCCCAATGTTGCATAGCCCAAGTCAGCTAAGAGGGCATTTATTTTGAACTAAAAAAAAAAAGAGACCCCCTGGGCAAGTTAAATGAGAAAGTTCGAGTCAAAGCGACGTCTTAATAACAAACCTGTATCTACGATAACAGCAATAACACAAAGAAAATCGGAAAGAAACCATGAGGAGAGGAAGAAGAACCGATAAAGAAATAGAGTAAAAAATAAAATAATAAAACCCCACAAAAAACTGTAAAATAGATCACAAAAATTACAAGCAACACCCTAAGAGGGTTAAATGAGAGGAACAAAACAGGAACGAAACCACGTCTGATTCTTCAGAGTTCAAGACCAACGCAAATCTATCTTTCTCAATCCAACACATTTTAAATACATCTGTATTCCCTTTTCAGCCTCTAAGAGATTGAAAAGCATTAGTCCATGAAAGTAAAACCCGTGATTAACAAGCATTAATTTCAAACGTTGACCCTACATAAGACTGGCGTCAGCATACACTTGTACTATCAGTGTCATTCTTGGACTTCCTGTTCTTTCCACCTGTGTAAAACAGGTGTCATGCTTAATATTAAGTAAACACTTGCATAAGACGGGTGGTATTCTTACATGTAAAGAAACACCTGTATAAGTGGGATGCCATTCTTACTTGTAAGGGAGCAATTGAATAAGACGGGTGCTATTCTTACATGTAAGGAAACACCTGTATAAGATGGGTGCCATTCTTACTTGTAAGGAAACACTTGTATAAGTCAGGTGTTATTCTTACTTGTAAGGAAATATAGACATTATGACATACATTAGGGGAGGGGGAGTTTAATTCTAAATGAAGAAGATTAGACTATCTAAAAAAAAACTGCCCGCAGCGGTTTCGAAGTCAAGATACTATGAGTGACTTGTCTGATGCCCTACCACTAATCTATGGAGTCACATGGTAGCCCTGTGAAATGAAACGTATACAACAGATATGTTGAGGAAAATCTCAACTCGGGAAATCTAGATCTGTGTAGAGCAAGATGGTGCAGATTGATCTATTCAAATATGAGAATTCTGTGTGGATCATCAATCTAGAAATTTAAGATCTAATCTAAAACAATACAGTAGGTCTAGAAGTGTCAATGCTTGGAAGGTTGCGATCAATTGTAGGCTCAGGCCATAATGCCTTCCGGAAACTCTTTTCAAACCAGTTAAAAAAACGGACGGAAAAACAAAAACGAAACAAAGTGTCCTAAATACAGGTATTAGAGAAGAACTGACATGTTTATTTCTTTTTTAAATACACGCTTAAATTAAACAGCTTCTTATAATTGTCTTCATCTTCCTAGCACCAAATGTCAGCTTCATGTCAATTTCCAAGCCTGCAGCTTTTGTGGTTTAGTCTGTGGGGCGTGCCAAGTACCTAAATACGGTAGGATTACTTTGGATGGTTTGTTCTTTCACATATCTCATTTCTTTACCCGTGCCGATTGTTTGCGTCCATGGGAGAATCCAAATTAGAATAATGTACACAACATAGTACACAACACTAAGTACAAGAAATAACCTGCAGTACAGCTACAAATGAACATAAGACAAAAGAACAAAATCAAGAATATTAAAATTATACATGTAATTGTATGTCCTTGTTTAGCTACTGCCTTATGATAAAGTTTCACCACAGTTCTTGTTCTTACCATTATCGAGGTTGAATTCTTAAACGTATACTAAGGTTATGTTTTTGTTTTGTTTTTGTTTGTTTGTTTGTTTTCTTTTTTTTAACTGTATCAATCTTTTGTCGAAATTACTCCCATATAAATATCGGTACTGCATGTACAATTCAAAATTCTAATTTCCAAGCTTCATCCTAAAGCCATATTCTAAAAATTCCACAACCTTTCCCTTATTTAGAACAAAAGAGAGGGGCTTGCAACATTGTAAGACAAAAAACCCCCAATATGACT
>JAOYNN010308710.1:0-10091 GCA_025770095.1 Goniobranchus kuniei
TGGGTGAACAGGGGGCCCCGAAAAAAAACACTGCCCGGCTGGGGTTCGAACTCGGGCCACTTCGCATGGCAGTCAGCTGCTCTACCAACTGAGCTACCAGGCCACCCCGGTGAAGAAGTAAAGTCCGTCTAAAAAAGGAGAGGACTAAAACAAACATGATTGACTGCCTAATTTCCAATAACTCTTGCTTACGTTAAATTTATAAGACATTTAAAGGATTTTCTCCCACTAGGCATTTGATATGATTTGACTGCTTTGAATTACTTTTTCTACCACTTACTCTTCTCCTTTTCTTTCCAGCATGTCCTAATATTTGTGAGATTGCCTTGGGGAACATCATTTTTCAAGTCATGCCACTCAACTACAGAAACCTCTCATTTAATCAAAGATCTACATGTATTTCAGAATGGAACAAGCTACCCCGATAAACAGCATCCTCCCCTTCCCTGGACAAATTCAAAAATCGATTAAGTCCTGCATCGGTTTCCAACATAAGACACAATGTAACGAATGTCATAATCTTCTAAATTGAAGGCAAACATTATAAGGCAGATGTAGATATAGAGTCTCATTCCATCCCATCTTTCTTGATGGGCAAAACCCTCAAATCCATTTTTATGATGATCGTTCTCCATTTTGGTCTCGTGGTCCTTCTCTCATCACCTTGTTCCTTCTGCAGTAGGCTATAGAAATCTCCTTAGCCCTCTAAACTACAAAAGTTAACATGAATTTCGAGTCTGCTTCTGTTAACTTGAGAGCAAAAAGCTCTTTGACTGGGCATCATTTATGTCCTTGTCCAGCCATTTTCATCTGGTATTTTCTCATCTTCCTGGACAGCCCACAGTGAAACAGCCTATCAGAAACAATCCATTGGCATTTCACACACAAGATCTTGCACTTCCTACAGCCAGGTAATTGATCGCAGCGAAGTGAGCTGAGTGAGTAAAATGCCTTATACAAGGATACAATGCTAATGATGAACCAGAACATGAAACCTCCTTTTTGCCAACCCAAACTTTAACCCTCATTAATGTTTCTTGACTCACCTCATGAAAGCTGTGTGTGCTTACCAATTCAATTATCTTCTGACGACCCCAACAACCTTTGGCATTCTACACAAGAACCAGAAAAATTTTCTTCGCTTTTTTCTTCTTAATGTGCTCAACTATAGGTTGATGAATGTATAAATCCGTCTTACCGTCGTCCTCCATCAGCTGTAGGATCCGGGCTGTCAGCATAACCTCTGTTCTCTTGTCCCTCATCATAGGAGGGTCTTCTGCGGTAAGGTTCATTGTCTCCATTGTTATAATGAGGGGGCCCCTGCTCATCAGGAGCATTGGCATAGTGTGGTGGTGGGCGGTTAGCCGAATCCTTGGAATCATATGAGGTGTCCAGTGCCACATTTGTCATACCTTCAACCGGAATCTGCGTGGAAGAGATTAATTGTAAATAAACTCAATGTCTCCTCTTACCAAATGGAATGTTCAACAGTATGGCAAGTTGTCCCTTAACTCTTTAGGACCACAATGTAGTGTAATGTAAAGTCCACTGCATAATTCCCTCCCAAAAATCTTAATTACATCCCCTGAATTATATGTAATAAAGAAGATATCATTATTGCATGTGGAAATGATGAGAGATTGGGGAAACAATGATGCCCCAAAGGGCAGTGATACTGATAGTCTCTTGCTGGTAAAGTTTCAATTGGTGCCGTGTCAGCTAAGCCATGATAATATTTCAGTCACACTCAGTATTGAAGATGAAGACTGGTACTATATGTAACGGTACCCTTTAGGACTAGCATCTTTTAAAACATTATGCATGTTAAATCTAAAAAAACAAGTAATCCTTTTGAGCTGAGGTGGCTCATAAGGCCAAAGCTTGTCCCAGTTTCTATAGGATGAAGCGGACAGTGACATACTTTATCTATCTATCACTCTTTGAATAGGAGGCTAGTCTACTGCACAGTACTTTTCCAGCCAAAGCTGCACACATTTTCACGTGAGTCAAGTGAAGTAGAGGAGGTAAATTTTCTTGCTTAAGGAAAAACCGCTCGTGTCTGTAGTGAGAATTTAACCTACTACTTCTCGCTCCGGAGGCCAACGCTCTATCACTGAGCTACAACACAACTTAAAATGTAATGTTCCCATTCATATTACATGGTAGTGATAGCGATGATGCAGTGCAATAGATGCCGTTTGTGGTTCTTGACAGGAAGTAAACATTAGTTAGAGGAATAACAATAGATCTTCGCGGAACTAAAGCATAATTTCGAAGACAAAGGAAAATCTTGGTGGTGACCTTGTCATGCATTTAAGGATTCAATATTTTAATCTGATTCTTCCGGGAATGGAAGTTGGTTGCTATTTATATGAGAAGAACAAGACTGACCTTATTGGAATGTAGGGAATTAGCTTTTGTTCCTACTTCTAGTGTAAGTTATGTGAGGGAGACTTGAATCGCTGCCCTACATTCCATAAACATTGTTCATTACATAACAATGTGTCCTCCAAAATAGAAATTCTTGTAACTCTTAAAACCAGGGAATATTCTCGAAGTTTATCAGGAATCTTTTTTCTTCAGAGTGAAGAAATGACTGTATGATGATTTGAAAACAACCTTTCTGGAATGTTGTAAGTAATAACAATAGTCATGTTATAAATCAAATTGAAGGGCATATAAATCTCTACAATATATCAAGATTCAACTCGAAATCAAGTACAAACCTGAAGTGATATGGGGGAATAAATATATATCAAAAAAATTTTTAAGGGGAAAATAAAATGTTATCAGTTAGTTCCTTACCATAAAAACTGTTATAAAATAGTTTGAATTGTCTGTATTCAGTTTTCAAAATGGAGTCTATTCCAACGGGAATAATAAATGCACCATGTTTCATCCATCTACTTCAAGAATTATTTATAACCACTATGCTCTCAGCATGAAATATTCAACTAAAAAATTCTTTTCTTTCCCTTAAAACATCCATTTATCTTATATCATACCATATCAAATCATATGATAATGAGGGTGAATTTGGTCTTAGACCTTTTAATGCCCTGTTATAGTCCATTTCAAAATTTAAAGCCACAGAAAAATGTCTATATTCTTTTTAATCTTTCTGAGACATTGTGTGGTGGTTTGATGTATCCATGACCAAACGAAAATGATTTTTTCAGTTCAAAATCGGCTTTACTTGAGAAATTTGTGTATTTGTCCTATATTAAAAATGTCCAGCCGACAAAATTTCAACATTTAAATTGCATTCAAACCATTTAAGGCATCTTCGAACATTGGGTTGTATGAAGTTTCAGTGGCGTAATAGATAAGATTATTCAGTACATATCTCCTGCTGCTGTCAACTAATATATCCTCACTTTTTCACTTGGTATTTGTGAGGCTTGATGGCGTTAAATTGTTTATACTTCCAACATCTTTTCAACCCTATGATTATCTCTTCGATGGAAAGGTTTTCATATGGAACAAAGGCTTTTTGAACTTGCTGTAAGAGAATTTGCCAATGGGTCTGCCTTTGCCTTTCCTTCCGCATCTGAGGCAGATACATGCAACATCGAGCAATACAGCATTTCAAATCTTTCCCTTGATTTGAATATTTTTTTAAAAAATGGTGTATATACGGCTAAATCGTTTGAAAAATAATTACAAACGCTGGGCCTCTTATCAATCGCCATGGTCATTGTCACAGCCACGAACTTGTAAACCCATGTAAATCCCATCCAGGCAGCCGAGATCTTCTTCTTGCTGGAGTATTTTACTGTGGTCAGTGGCACAGTAGTAGTGCTTTGGTCTTGCAACCGAAAGGTCACAGAATTGAATCCCGGTGTGGGCATTTTGATTTAACCCTTGGGCAAGGTTATCAACACAAACTGCCTCCTTTTCGCGGCGCAGTTCTTACGGCTGATGCTCGGTCTTCATTAAAAACCAAAAGACAACTTTCCCTGCAGGGATGAATGGAGTGGTAGTTTTTTTTGTTATCTTGTTAAATGAAAACTCATTCACTGCATGTAATAGTGCTTCTTGACGCACACAGTCAAACAGCACCAAGTAGCTGCTAATAGCAATCATATGGTGTAGCCAGTATAGGAAGATCAGGATTTATGCTGGTGGGACGATGGTTTTGAGTCAGTAATGGAAGAGTGTTACTAACTTCCAGATCTACATTTACTTCTTGTGTGACTGTAGTCAGACCTCCCACCCTTTCCCATTGATTAGTCAATCTAGATCTAGTTCTAGATTCATTTTAAGCCTGTAAACGAGATCTTTCTTCAGGCCTGAGTAGAAATTGATTTGTCACACCCATCCCATCACCTGATTTGTGACTATCCACTTGTACTAGGCCCAGTGAGGCTTGCTGACACATTAGAATGCCCTTCATCATTATCGCTATTACTTTCAATGCCATCGCTTTCGAATGCAGAAGTCAGTTTCCAGTTCTAGATCCCTAGATTCATCAGCAATTTCACTGAACAAGGCCATTGTCTGGCTAGCAGTAAACCTTTAGGGTTTTTCCAATATCATTGAGTATTATTGCATGCATTTAGTTGAATCATCAAATCTGCTGAACCTTTCATCATCATCGTCAAGAGTTTAATAGAAGTCGTCTGCTTCCTCTGCCATCATGTTTGTGATCTCAGCCATGTTTCAATGTTGCATTACTCAAGAAGCAAAGTGAAGGTTGCGGCTGTCCTGTTACTTACTACACTGCCATAAGCTATAGATGTATCTCATAGTTCAGTTCCTTGGGAATAAAATTGTTACATCTACGAACTTGAACATTTATTACTGTAACAAATAAATACTTTATCTTTTATGAAAGTCATATTTGAATATACAATAGAGTAAAACTGTCTGTCACAGATAAACAGTGTAGCTGTTGAAGCTACACGGGTTTAAAAATGGGGGAAGGTTAATGCTTATGAGCTGAGTTGTACAGTCCATGCTTTTTTTTGTTTGTTTGTTTGCAAAACTCATCTCTTGACCACAATTATGTATTGGCCTGCATTTTCCAGATGTTGTCAACCATGTATCTTAACAGTTGCATGTTGTTTCCTCAGTTTGGTTTATCATTGATGTAAATGAATGATGAAAGTCTTCTCATCGACTTGTGAGAAATGTTATCAACTACCGTTCCCTACCTCCTATCAACCCAATACAAAGTTAACCTTTTGATATTGCCAAGCCACTATATTCTGCCACAAACTTGTGTCTTTTTTCAGGCGTGGCTATTTCTAAGTACTGTGGTATTGCTGCACCCCCTGCGTCAAAATACCCCTCCCAACAAAACCAATGGCCGAGTGAATGTACGGCCTAGGCCTAACATCTACCATTGCTGAATCAATGGATTGTGCTTTACTATTAGCCTAAACAGTACTAGCTTAGATAGCCAATCCTGTCTTCCTTTTCACTGCACGACCTAGACTCACGTGCAAGAGGAATGTAGGCCTATTGGCTGGGTGCTGTCCAAAAGAAAAACCCTCAATCTAGCTCTAATGAAGCCTATCAGTTAGGCCTACAACGCCGTAAAAATGCAAGATAGGTGTTGTCTTATCGTTCCATTTTATCGTTCTATGTTACACGTAGATCTATCTGACGGAGGGAATGTTTCTTTTTTCAAAGTACCAATCATTCCAATGCAAGGAGGTGGCCACATAATCACTTGACACGCCCGTTAATGGCTCAAAACATAAGGCAAAAGTCAAGGTTGTCCGTTCCTTTAATCTTTGGTTCCAGGTTATGATTATAGTTTCATGTTATTATCTAAATACAAAAGGCCTATTTTGTGTATGTGTGTATGTGTGCATGCATTTCATTTTTCATTTTTCATCTCATTTAATCATCATTTTTCATCATTCTTGTAAGTGACATTTTTATCATAAATCACAACACAAATTTTAATGAGGTACATGATACAGATCAAGATTTAGAAAAGCCAAACCATTCTCTGAGTAGATAGATCAAGATCTAGTCTACTATGGCACCATCAAGACATGAAAAATGGGAACTGAAGCACAACTGGTCAATCAACTTCCTCCATTTATTAAACTGATTTTGGTTGGAGCACCCTCTTGCATTAACCTCAGCAGTTGTGTCTGGTCTTATTTTGTTTTCTCTGATTGTGTTCACCAAACATCTTTGCTCGTTTTGTTTCAATTTCTTAATTTTTAAAATTTGACGTCCATAGACTCACTAGCATTTTTCTAGATCATTTTGCACATTTATTTCATATTTCTGATATCATTTTTTTTTCCCCAGCAGGAACAGTGGCAAGTGAGGCTCATAGATATGGTACATAATTATTACTCTGCTTTTCCTGTAACATGTAAATGAGAAACTGTTTGGGGGACAGGCGGGTAAGAGTTTCACGATTTTGGACACAATTTTCAAAACAAAAAAAATAAAATTTTTGGTCTAAAATGATTCTTTCACAACTAATCTTTAACTCACATCCCAGAATATGTCACAACTCTGCTCAAAAAGTCATTCTTACTCTGCCATGCACTACACCAGTCTCAAAATCTCGAAACATGTTCAGACTTAAACCATGAAATTTGGCAACATGACTCACAAGGAGTACATGAGGATAATAGAGGGCTATTTGGTGTTTCAATGTACGTATATTTCAGAAATTTCTATGAGCATTTTTATAAAGGGAAATTCATTTTTGATGGCATTTTCAGAGGATCATTTTCAAAATTTTGTAAAAAATGTAAAAATGAAGTTAAACGGAAGACAAATAGCATAGTACCAAACTTTGTCTAAATGAAGTATAGTAAGTAAAAAGTTGTGAAAATCATTGCTTTTGAAGATTTTGAAACTACAACTGTTTGCATGTTTTTAAGATGGTGACTGTTTCCATAGCAACTGTTCATAATTTTTCTCTTTTTTTTTCTTTTGGCTTCGCCTTTATTTTTAAGCTATATCTGTACAGATGTGGTTTCATGAAGAATGTTGAGAATACCTTGGACAGACAGAAAAACAAACAAAGAAATTCTTGTAAAATGACAGAGACAACACGCTCATTAATGAGGAAAATTAGAAAAAGACAAGCTAAATTCATGGGTCACGTGATGAGAAAAGGTGGAATGGAAAACTGGGTGACAACAGGAAATAGTGAAGGCAAAAGAACAGAAGGACGATATATCAAAATGGCTGAAACTGGGAAGAATACACGAAAGATAAAGAGGATGTATGAAAGAGTGGAGTGGAAGACCTAGATCGCCAACGCAGAGATGCATGGCACATGATGATAATTATATCTATATAAAGTGCAAATTTGGTGCCTTTAGATTAAATGGCTTTTGGGTGTAGCTTGCCCCCTTAAATTTACATCACACCTCCTGATCCATCCAGCAGAATAGTGCAAGACTTGGTGTTCTACTTAAATCAATGTTAAAAATATCTTTTAAAACTGATTTTTACTATCTAAGACCTACATTAGCTCTATTCTGACTAGTGTTGAAGTGCATTTTTCTCTACGTTCATTTTCATCTTGCTGTGTCGAGTCAGTTTATATGTTAGGCACTGTAAAACTTATCTTTATTGTCTGGTTAAGTAAACTGGTGACTATGTTCCTTTAGTCTAAATTTTTCTCCTCTCTCACATTAGTAAAAACTTGAAAAGGGGAGAGATGGTGATAAGAAAGAGACAGACAGACAAGCAGACAAGAGAGATACTGAGAATGGGAAACAGACAGACAGATGGGCAAAAAAGAGAGAGGGAGGAATCGAGAGAGGGTTTGTAGGAAGATGGTTGGACAAGGGGGATAGTTTATAGATTAATAGGCACTTCACAGCAGACTTAGAGATAATGTATTTGTTATCTTATAGCAATGAGAGATGTTAAAAATATCACAAACTTGCACAGTATATTACAGGTCTCCTCACAAATCTCAGCTTTGTCTAATCTGTCCACTTCCAAGAGACATACAGACTTTGATATCTACTTTCTTCAGTGGACTTCAATGTTTACTATCAATGAAGACAAAAGTGTCTTATCATGATATAAGCAAATGAAAAGATAAAATAAACGTAAAGACAACCTTTATATTGCACCTTCCAGCATTCTGAGAACAGTCGCAAAATGCCTTACAATACTTCATTCCCTAACAGGCATACCTCTGATGAGTATACAGTAAAGTGTAGTACATTGAGGGCAATTATACCAGTCTATTGCCGGTTCTCATTTAAGACCTAGTTGAGTGAGGCAATTTGGATAAATTTTCTTGCATAAGGAAAAAACACAAGTCGTTGCTCAGGAATTGAACCCAGGACCTCCCAATTCTTAGACCGACACCCTTACCATTGAATCACCTGTTCTCCCAATGTGACACACAATAATACTGAAAGCAAATAGTATGTATGACTGAAGCTAAACTTTACAAAGAAAAAAGAATACAAGCCAATTCTTTATCAGCATTTCGCTTTTAATTTATTTTCATTGCTTGTTGTATATGGTAGGTATAATATTTTGTGGTTCATAAAAAAGAATACTGCTATACAAAAAGTAATGAAAAATAATTACAAAAATATACTGGTTTATACAACAATGACATATGCTCTGAGATGGGCTGTATTTGTTGATATGTAAAAACAAGAGAAAAAAAAAGACCGCGAAGTGTATATATTTGTACTTTTTGTTCTGTATAATTATAAACAAAACTATCAGCTTGCCCAGTTTAATTCACTGAGAACTGGGCCTCAATTGGCCCTCCATGCTGGACAACTGGCCATTTCAACCCATCTTCAGGAGAGCATCAAGACAGCTAAATATGAAGAAAACATCTAAAAATGTCATCCACTTCTAGATTTATTTAAACCCAAAGCATTTCTAATTTGTAATTTTACATATATGGTATTTTTTTTCTTCTTTTGACTGCTGAAAATTGGACCGGAATCAAGTCTAGCTTATCTAATTTGGAATGCGGAGTCCACAGCAGACAGGAATAACCAAGTGTACTCATATTCATGCTCAGTGAGTTAAGACCCGTGACCAAGTCAAAGACAAGCCTGGTGAAATTTTGTTTATGTTACGGTTTGTTTGTCAGTGTTTCAGGGCTCTTTTCAATACTATACAATAAAGTCATCTCAGGGCCCATGGAAAAAGTAAGACGATACACCAGCTAAGAGTAAGAGAAAGAACAGAAGTAGTAGATAAGATTTCCAGAAGAGGAAAAGAAGTTGCTACAAATGAAAACAGACAATTAAAAGCAATAACATAATACATTACAATATAAGGAGAGATGATTTACAGTATTAAAAAAAACAAAACAACAACACCTCATCTCTCAAAAACAAACAACAAATCAACAATAGCCATCAAGCCCCAAACATTGCACCATGATACTATCCAGAATTTTCTAATGCCCTTGAAGGCTTCATCCCAAGTTCTGCTGGCTCAATAAGAACAACTACTACACTTTGTATACAAACGTACTAGGTCCATCTAGATAGCAGGTGACCCTAACACTATCTTTAGTCTGTCAATACACACAAATAAGGGCATAGCCATTGAATAATGCTTCCTTCCTTCCTTCTCCCAGCACAACTCTCCATCCCCTGTCTATCTGATAGGTAAAGTGAGAAAGAACCTGAGTTAAAGTTATTTGAGCTTGTTTCTACCACAATCCCTTACTCAACAACCCTTTTTAAAACTAAAACAAAATAAATTGTGTTCGTTTGTATCACTATTGTTTTTCGTTTTGTTTTTCTCCTACCCATCTACCTCTAACGGCTCTGATTTAATGTTCATTAACCTTTGACCTCATTTCTATTTATTGATGAAGCTTTAAAATGAGAAGCACCTTTTTAAATGAAAAATAAAATTTAAACAAAATAAAACAAAACCAATGGCAATTAGCAGTTACAATGATCTCATCAGCTGGTTTGCTCGTATAAGATTCTAGCCCGCATAGCAAAATAATAATTAATAAAAAAAAAGAGCATTACAAACACAAGTATCCATCTACCCCCCCAACACACACACACACACACACACACACACACAAAACACCAATCATAGAAGAAAATACTCTCTGCTTCTACAACAACAAAAAAAGAGAAAACAGAAAAGAT
>JAOYNN010308932.1:0-10090 GCA_025770095.1 Goniobranchus kuniei
TCTCTTTTTTTGTCATTTATTTATGTCTTTTCATTGATTGACATCTTTGTTTGTTTTCAGTTGATGATGATTATGATGAGTCCTCTAGAGGGTTTTTGTGTGTATATTTTCTCAGCGGCAGTGAAGATTAGGGCTCAGGTAGGTGCATTCTTTTCCTTTTATCACTTTTTTCCTACTTAAATACATGACGGTTTTGAAAACAAAAAAAAATTCCGTAAAGCAGGTTGTTCAAAATGGTTCCATCCCATTACCCAATTTTCTCCTAAATTCCATGTTAGTAGATACCACATTAGATTAGTAGATGTTCGGGCCTGGTAGAAAGGCAAGCGAGCACCGGGAATTTGAGAAAAATGTTTTATCCCGTCTTATATGTTTTCTGTGTAATAAAAATTATATGTACGTGTGTATCATTCACTTGTCTTTAGCTGTGTCATATTAGTTTTAATTATATATAAAAGGAAAAGTGTGTAAAATGATATTTTAAAAGGCTGTCATTCATGATCGCCTCGGCCTGAGCGTGGGGAAAATTTTCAGAGTGGGTTACTAAAATGACGATAATCGGCTGCAAATTGACCTTTTGACCTACTTTAAAAAGAAGGGTGTTGCCAAGGAATGACACTATCTAACGATTTAACACAAAGTTCGGAAATCAAGGTGGAAAGAGGAGAAATTTCAAGTTGAAAACTTTGATTGACAAGAATTAGCCCCGATTTCATTCCGATCCAGGGTCGTGTGACATCGTTGGAAAGGCCAGACATTCCCCTTTTTGCTTGTAGAATATGGTAATCCTACCAGTTTTTGTGACCAAGGTATTTAAAGTTAAAAAATCCATCTCAACATGTATTTGAACTAGCCCTGAGCCAGGCGGCCATGACCTTGCCTTTATGGCCTTTTCTGCTGATCAGAGTCAGCGTCTTGATGCGTCATGCAAGCAAACCATGCCCATCATCATCAAAAAGTTTCTCGACAGAGCTTATACGTGAGTATTATTTTGAACATTTGCTATAATTCTTAATGTGTGTGAAAGTTATCTTTATTTTCGCAAATGCTCTGCTTTTAGTTGTAATAATTAAAATATATCATCATACTGGGGGGCGGATAATCACATTTTGGAACAGCAAGGTCAATCTAGTCCCAGGTCTATAAATAGCACATAACTGTCTAGGCTGAGGTCACTCCTTTCGAAGTCACCATTTTTATTTTGTTTCTTGTTCTCAAAGGCTTTTAATTCCTAAGCACTTGCGCAAATAAGCCTATTAATAATTCCAAATTGTTCTTCAAGTTTGTTTATGGCCTAGGTCCTGAGAATACAAGGATTAAAAGAGCTGATTTCGTCAAATCGAAAGTTGCGAAGTCGGTCCAGAATAGTGCCTAGCTAGGCCTAGCGCATAGAGATTATATTATAATAATATAGCGGCACCCGGCACTCGCAAAAATAGCATTTCGTTATTTTTCGTGTAAGTGCAGAACAGTAGCAAGGGCCAGACAATAATAATATTAATAATAGTATGGATAGATCTGCATGCATTGCAATTAGTATTATAATTGTAATTTTGTAGGCCTCATTCTTTTATACTGACTGACGAAGTATCGTGACCTAAGCCATCATATCTAACGATCGTGACGGATCGGTAGATATAATCTAGATAAGGTATATAGTAAATTGAGAATGTATCGTTTTATAATAGGCTACATGTAACTATAATACGGGTATTCTCTAGAGGTATCTAGTCTAGTGATACACATACATTTATTTACAACAATAGTCTAACCTGTTTTTATAACATATTCTAGGGCTTTCCGTTCATTGATGGCTTTTTATTAGGAAGCAAAAATGAAAAGATTAGAATCTATTCTATTAGCAGGCAGACCCCAGATCTAAGATCATAACAAAAATGGGGGTTGGGAAGGAAAGGTAATTCATTGTTCATGGCGCAGTAATTCAGAACACAGAATTATTCACATGAAAATAGCTCAAAATGGCATCATACAGACAATATAGCATGATGTGGAGTAACTTCAGCAACAAATATTGGTAAGTCAATACATATCAGTACAATTTGAAATGTTAATAACTTAACAACTTTTGATCAGAAAGGTGCCAAATTAGAGATTAACACAGTTAAGTTATAATTTTCGATGATAAAATTTAGAAAGTCATACCATCACCTGTGTAAGATATATTTCTAAGAGCTTTTTCTCTTGTCTGTATTCTTCTGTCTCTTTTATGTCCTCAGAGGGGAGAATTTTGCTGGGAGAGGGAAGTAGGCATTATTCAGTGGCTATCCCTCATTTGTGTGCATCGTATGACTTAAAAATAATATCACGGTCACTTGCAATGTAGATTAATTGAGTACTTTAGTGCATAAAGGACGGTAGAAAATCCTGGGTGGTTATTGCATGCACAGTTTTGGGACTTGATGGTCATTGTTCATTAGGTATGTTTTTTTTAGAGAGTTTTATTTTCTTTTTGCCTGTAAATCATCTTTCCGTCACATCTTTTAATTATTTTATAATTTTGTATAAGCTTGTTGTTTATTTTTAATTGCCCTGTTTCCCATTTTGGCAAGTTATATTCCTCACCTGAAAATCTTTTCTACTACTTCTGTTCTGTCTCTTACTTTGGACTAGCCGCACTAGCCTCTTGTCTTACTTTTTCCATGGGCACTTAGATGACCTTTGTAGTTGAAAAGAGCCCTAAAACACCAAACAAACAAATATACACCTATATTTCATCTCAGGGCCTTTTAAAGTGAATGTTTTATATACCTCTCAATTAATATGTTTTAATATTTCACAGCCAATCTTGTGGAATACGTGTCAACAAGTTGCATGTTTACCAAAGTTCTTAGCATGATCTGCTTCTTCGCCTACCACCCAGCTTATGGAATCTTCTACATTCTACTTTGCGTCGGTAAGTTATGGAATTGATTTTTAAAAAATCATAATGCCTGGTAGCTTATACAGTCAACAGCGAAAGAAAGTTTACACTTTTTTAATGGTTTGTGTATCACCCACACTAGTCAACATTTCTCTTCTTATGTGTAGAATTGAAGGAATAAATTTAAGTTTATGATGAAATAGCACATTCATTACCATTAACTTTGATCTCTTCAAAATCAGGGTTTAAAATGAAAAGTTTCAAATTTATGACCTGGCAAAATCAGTACTTGGTGTTACCATCTTCTGAGTCCCTTTTCATGTAACTCCATTCGTGTTTTGCGGGATTTATGTCTGTGTGTGGTGATGGTTCCCTGTACAATCAGAAAATCAGTTGTTCTTCTTGCCTCAAGGTGAGGGACATTGTCCTGCATAAAAATTAGTCCATTTTCAATCACAAAACCTGATCAATGTATTCATCTGCATTTAGTTAGCTGGTTATTCCACCTCTAACAATAGAGCCCTACCCATGGTTTTAAACGTTATGGATTTTGTCCAGATCAAATTGTTCATCTTGTCACCTGTAGCAAGGGATCCTTCTGTCCCTGGCATCAAATTCAAACAAGGCTTCAATGCTGAACAAGGCTCATGACAATTGTCAGCTATCTACCTCAAGTGTGCGGGTGTCAACCATAGACAAGTATTTAGGTTTATGTCTGTTGATAGAGTTCGCTTAGCTGTTCTGTTAGCCCTTAAGCCTGAGATAGGCGACATCTCACCATATGGCTACTCATATATGCCTAATTCCCTGGCTGTGGCTTCAGCCATTTCGTCTGCTCTGGTGACGATGAACGATTTTGTTGTCCTCATCGTTGGTAGTACAACAACCGCGGCTACTCTTAAGAAGATCTTCGGTGTTACATGTGGCTTCATACATGTGTACTGTTTTGTAGACTGCTGGTCGGCTGATGTGAACTATTCTAGCCGTATTTTGAATACAAGTGTCAGTTTCAATATATATGACTAATCAGTCAAGTTCTATCAGTATCAGAAAGTCTGGGCATGGTAACAAGTGGTTGGTGAAGAGAAGCAAATTTAAATTGAGATAAATTAATGGTCAGCGATGATGACACGATTATGTTTTGTTTTGATATCTCTGCTTAATACCAGAAGGGGCTTTTCATCATCGTTGATAAGATATTAGATCTAGTTTTAAAGAAACAGTGCTCAGAGGTGCAAACATGCACATTGGACAAGAGCCTATTCTATCAGATGACGTGAAAGTGTGAATTTTCTCTTTATCAACAGTGATACCACTTAGATGATGCATTAAATGGAACAAAATTATTTGTAAAATTATTTTTAAAAGCCCTGATAATTAAGCATTGGTACGAAATCAGTTCAGACAAAATATTTTCTTTGCCCCTTCTCCTTTGCATGAACCGCATTATTCCGTCATTTTTTGCCATGCACTTTGTACATTTATTCAGATAGATATTATTTGCCAAATTTATTGCCCATGTTTGGATTTCATTTCTGAATTCTAAAAACGCTTTACCTTTATAATGATACCTAACATTATGGGTTTCCTCCAACCAGCTAGACATGCAAGCAGATCCAAAAGTGTATACTTTGTTTTGCTGTTGACTGCATAAGCATTTCTATCTCTGTGTTGTAATTTGAATAAGTATAATGCTGGAATGTGGTAAGAAGATTTTTTTGTGTCAGTATTCCTGTCTCGATCATTGTTCCCTAATGACAAATAATATTATATGATGCAGTTGTATTAGCAGATGAGGATGCACATGCAAGTAAAAAAAAAAAATATATATATATACGACATGAAAAAAAGAGTATATATTTGTCACCATTTAGAGAGTAGTATATTACATTGGTCTTAAACATTTAATAGAAAGATCTAGTTTGCAAACTAATGATGCATTTATGTATTTTGTCATGAACTCGCTCTGTAAAATCGTGAAAAGGAGCTTTGAGAAAAAGGGAAAAGACATAATTTAATTGTGGCTGCATTCAAGGGGTCCATGATTTTGTATTGTATAACATTTTGGAATCACAAATGCTATGCTCATTGCTCATCCATACACTCCCCCTTTATGTATATCCTTTGTGCATTCTAGATTTCCTTGTCTTCTTGTTTCAAATTTCAATGGAAATGATATTGTTTACCTTCGAATACTTTAAGTATATTTATTTGTATGGAGCAGATTTACCTACATTGATAGGTGATTTGTAAAATTGTTCATGTTGTTTTTCAGTTCACCTCATGTTTCTCCCAAAACCTGTCTACAAAGGACCAGAGAATATTACCTATTTCAGGGGTCCAAATTTACTAGTAAGTCACTTTGTTGCTCATGATGGGAGCATTAACATAATAGTGTTGTATCTCAGTTTTTGTTTGTAACTCTAAAGAGTATGTGTTTGCAATAAATGGTTTCAGAATGTTGAATTGGCATAAAGACAAGTTTTTTTGTTGTTTTTTTTAGGAGGAATTGGAAAGAGACAAGAGAATCACATGGATTGTTGCTTTTTACGTTGCCTGGTCACCAAAATGCGTCAATTTTGCCCCTGTGTTTGCAGAGTTGAGTAATGAGTAAGTGACAGTTTGTTAGGGTATAACTTTTGAGTAAAATTGTGATTGTTGGTAATTAATTTATCGCCTAGATGCCCAGTGCACAGCTTGTCGATAATAATAATAATAAGAAGAAGAAATAACTTTCATATATGGTGCTTTCCATCTGTGAAGCACCTTACGTAATCATCACAAAAATGCTTTAAAACTCATACATCAATAATACTAATCACAATAATAGCAACTGCATTTGTATAACACCATCTCTCAATAGAGCGTAAGGCATTTTACATACTGTACAATATGGGCTTGGGTTCATACAAGGTCTGTTTACATCATTAAACTTATGAAATACATAAGAATTTGAAGATACATTAAGAAACCATCATGATAATTAACAGGTTATTTTATATATTGTGGGCAGATGGAACTTGTAAGACACTGAAATGTTGTAGAGCATTCTCAAACTTGATTCTAGCCTGAAAGAGGAGCAAATGGAATGATCTTAATGATGGTTTTGTACTATCCTTTTTCTTCTTTTGCATCACTACATGGGCTGCATGATTTTAGATTTGCTGATGTTTCGAGAAGTTTGCAGTAAACTGTGAATAAAAAAGAGAGTTGCAGTAGTGTAGTTTAAACATTACAAAAGCTAGTACAATTTTTTCAGCCCCCTCTTTTGAGAGAATTTTTCTCAGATGGCCTATTTTCCTGACGTTTAGATAACAGCTTGGCCTTATGTTTGATACTGCTACACACATGTCTAAGTTACAGTCTAGAAATACCCCAAGGCTGTTTGCTTTTCTAGAGATAGAAATTGTTTCTTCAAACAGATGGATCACTTTTCTGTCTTGGTAGGAGTGCCTGCAATCAAATTTAATATCAACGATGTCGGAAATAACCTCTCACCTCAAACAATTTGAATACTAAAAGCATCATCAGTCCCAGGTGATAGTGTCGACAAATTGCTAGCTGATTACATGAGCAAATACGATTCAGCAAGCATGCATGACTTACATGATTCAGACACTAGTCTCCATTCACCAACATAGTATTCAGAACCCTCAACATCAATTTCATCTGTTTGTTGTGATAGCAACTTAGATAACTCATCAAATTTCGGTGAATTGAGGAATTCACCAATCGCAGTTGCCTCATCAATGCCAGCCAAAGAGAAACAAGTTCAAGACAGTAGGACTTCCCCATTATTATTATTAAAAAATGACATGCTTTAGCCCATTCACTCCATAAAGTCACCAACTCTTCCTCTTTCTCATGAAGAGGAAAAAGTTGCAGCACACCTTGTGAGACAAAAACTGAACTCAGCAAAAATCAAATTGACTAACTTACACGTGTAAGACCCGAGGTCAGCCAATAATGTTAAAGAAGATCCAATTATACAGAACAAAATTCAACTCTGTCAAAATTAGAATGGGAAAGGAAGGGGATTGTACGTTTTGTCTTTGTGGATTACATTATCCACTTCTTTCTTATAGTCCTCCTTGAATTTCATGATGTTCACATCTTGGAAATTCCTGGATTTCACATCTCAGGCTAAGTGGTAGAGCTTAGGCCTGTAGTCCTAGCGGCATCAGGTTCGAATCTCACTGCGGACACATGTGTTTTTTCCTTAAGCAAGAAAATTTACCATAATTACTTCACTCGACTCAGGTGTTAAATGAGTACCTAGCAATAGGCTGGTATTGTTTGGCCTGAAAAGGCTGTACTTTACAGTATACTTCCCAGGGACTGTGCCTGCAAGGGGATAAAGTATTGTAAAGTGCTTTGAGATTGTTCTTAGAATGGTGAAAAGCGCTATATAAATGCAATCGGTATCTTGTTATTTTATCTTTTAAGGTCAGAGACAGCAATTACCAGTTTGAATGTCCTTTATTTAGTGGCAATCTGCCCCGATGATCAGAAGGTCTAAAGTATGTTGATGAATGTGTGTTGGTTCGTCATTTTTTTAAATCATATTGTGTTCAATTATAAAAAATAAATAATTTCCAGCTGAATGAACCATCCTGCTTCTTGAAATGGATGTTTAAGTCTCCTACGATGATCAAACATTCTTAAGGACTGAAGGAATCTAGAAAATGCATTGAGAAGTGTGGTTAGAAATGTTACATTTTTATTTCCTGGGGATGGTCTTTAGACCTGAGCAAAGTGAAATGGGAAAGTACCAGAGGATACAAAAGGTTAGGGTACATTTCAAATGAGGTTGATATGACTTGTTGCTTTTTTAAAGATGTTCAGACATTTTTTTATAAATAATTTCAATTACACCACCTAAGCCATTAAGATGAGAAAATGAAAAGAACTTGCAAATGGGAAGAAGGACTCATGTAATTGGTTCATCCCAATACTCTTTCAACCATGTTTATGTAACAGAAACGAGGTCTGCATTGGATTCTTAGATAAGGTTTCCTATTTCTGCCATTTGTTTCTACAAGGCCAACTATTTAAATACACTAACTTGTGGTCACAGTAGTACAGTGGTAAAGCATTGGTCTTGCAACCGAAAGATCGCAGGATCAAATCCTGATGTTGGCATTGCAATTCAACCCTTGGGCAAGATTATCAACACTGATTAATTGCCTCTGATTCGTAAATCTGTTCCTACGGCTGACACTCAGCTTTCGGTTAAAAGCCAAAAGCCAAAATTCCCTTCGGGGATGAATATAGTGGGGTTTTTATTTTTGATTTTAAGTTGGAATGCCTCCACTATGAGGTTGTTACTTGTATATTTATGAGGTTTGTTTTGTTGACTTTACTTTGTAGGCTTCTTTTTGTGTCAATGTCTGTATCAAATACATTTGTCACAGTTGTAATTTTTCAGTTAGCACCACTCCCTTTCCTACAATGTTTTTTCTTCTCTGATTGTTTGTATGTGCCAGACTGTTTACAAATAAGTTAACACTGTAGGCATTGATACACCATGGTAACACTGGTCATGCAAGGCATGACTGATGTTTAGAAAGGTCTATGGAGAATAATAATAATAGCTTAGCATAGTATTGTTGTGCAGCATCGAATTATGGAGGTGAACACATATAAATCCATCCAGAAAAACTTTGAACAATTTCAAAAGGCAATGTAGATGTAGATGTTTCATAAATAAGTAGTTATAAATTTCAAAGTAAGAGCTGATATAAAACCAGTAGAAAATTGAATCAGTCTAAGAGCTTGATCTGAACCAGATACTCAAATCTACCTGCCATAGGTTTAGGGAGCAGAAAAAACAAATCAGAAAATCTAATTTTTCATAAGTCGACATTGGGAGTTAGATTGAAATCCATGCCATTGGCTTCACAGTGAGTGTTATATGACAAGATTATACGGTTCCCCTTGTGAGGATAAACATTACTCATTGATAAGAATAGTTCCATTTAGGCAGTTCCATCGTATCCCTTTTATTTTTCAAAGCTAGACTATTGCAATGCTCTGTTGTTTGGTGTTTCAGAAAGCAAACTTAAACCACTATAGACAGTCCAGAACAGTGCTGCCAGGTTGATCTTCAGGGGGAAGAGGTTTGATTCAGCTGTGCCTCCATTCATTAGTTACACTGGCTACATGTTGATAAGAGGGTTGGATTCAAGGCATGCATTATGCCCCGCCATACCTGACTGAAATTTTGACAAAATATTCAGCCGCTCATAATCTGCGCTCCTTCAGTGATCCCCCTTGTTTGGGCATCCATTTGGGAGGCTTATGCATAAAAAAAAAAAAAAAGGAGATGGAGAAATAAGGGAGGGATGTCCCATACCAGGATTGATGTATTAAAACTATGAAATTCACCCATATATTTGTCTTTTTTCATTATAGTAATATTAATAAACAAGTTCTTAATGGTGAAGTAGCCTCAGATATAGGCCATGTGGAACCTTTAACAGGATATTTGTGTTTTTATTCCCTAATCTTTTATTTCTTGCTCTATTGATTTGCAGGTATTCTTTAGAAAACTTGAAATTTGGTAAAGTGGATATATCCAGATTTCCTGATATTGCAGAAAAGTAAGTACAGAGCCTTTCTCGACCTGTAAAATTGTCCTGAAATACATTGTTGCAGTAATGTTGTCATGTGTTATGTATGATGTACATATCTAAGGGTCGAGAACAAACCCCAGAATGTTTTTGGATCCTTGATTTTCTCAAACTTGTAGAAAACGCAGGCTTATATATTTTAGTTGTTTACAATTTTATCAATGTTGCTTATTTTTTGTATAGATCATCATTTACAGTAGTGTTCACCTATAGCAGCATTCACTACAAGTGGGACCATCCTTACAGCGGGACCTTACGGCAGTCCCCTTTTTTTTTCTTTATGTAAACTCTATTAACTGTGCTTGGGTTTTGCAGGATAGATAAAGGCCCAAACATGGATACAGCGGGGATGATTGGAAATGCTTTGGATAGGAAAATAGAAGATTGTTTTTCTTTCTTTACTTTTCTCAGTAAGCGTTGCATACTTTACCAAAGTTATGTCCTCAGCCTGCATCTACTCTTGGCCGTAGCTCCAGGCCAAACCCTAATATGAGCCTTTGCTGGCACTCACTGAGTGGGGTCAGATTTAGGGTGTGTGTTGTGTGTGTGGAGGTGTGTGTGTGGGGGGGAGGGGGAG
>JAOYNN010309043.1:0-10089 GCA_025770095.1 Goniobranchus kuniei
GTGTTGTTAGTAGTGTATAGTAGTAAATCACTTCATAAAGTAAGATGATAAGGGTGTTGTTAGTAGTGTATAGTAGTAAATGACTTCATAAAGTAATATGATAAGGGTGTTGGTAGCAGTCTATAGTACTAAATCACTTCATACAGTAAGATTGTAATGGTGTTGGTAGTAGTGCATAGTAGTAAATCACTTCATAAAGTAAGATGATAATGGTGTTAAATTTAATAGTACAAAGTAGTTTCCCATGTTCTGCTTGAAATCTACTGCAATCTCTTATGTCGACTTTCTCTTTACTCGACCTGATTTCAATAGTCACAGCAATGTCAACTTATGCAGGTTCTGCTGTACTATAATTTGTATGGCCTCTTGCTTAAAAGATGTACAATAATTCATTAATAAATTATTTGATGCTTATTTCCAATATTAATATCACAGAAGCTGTTTCACACTTAAAAGTAGAAGATATAAAACAAGCATCCCGGCCAACATATTATTCTTTGAGGCTTTGCCAGGATGCGGTTTGTCATCAGTGTTATGAACATTGTGTTTAAATCTGTTTTAGGTCCTAGTTCATCAAATGATCTTTTAAACTCTAAGGCTATCCCTGTAAATCATTCTTTTGTTAACTCTAAGGCTATCCCTATAATTCATTCCTTTGTTGCAAAATTTGAAAGCAAAATGTCCCTAGTCCGTATGTGAACTTGATTTATAGAAATAAAATATTTTTGTTCATAACAATGATGACACAGTCACACCGATTTTGGCTGCTGTTTGAACTTTCATAACTTTGCTATTAAGCTTCATTCCATCAAGTCACTCAGGTAACGCAAATTTAATTGTGTTAGCTTAGTTGATCATGCTTTCAATATAAGAGCCATCCAAATTAATTTTATTCAACAAATTCTGTTCATAACAATGATAAAAGTGACCGGTTTTGGTGGACGAGCTTCTGGCAAAGCCTCATTTACATAATTAATACTTACAACTAAATCGTATGCACAAACACGTTTGATATTTCCATTTCTTAGAATTGTTTATAAGCTGCACACAATTTTTTAATTTTAAATTCAATGATATCCTTTCTACTTCTACTGAAACCAACAAACATTTGAATGTCAAAAAATGATGAAATTCATCATGACAATTGTATGGATAAATCATAAATTGTATAGAAATCTGAGATAAATTATCAATTATCAATACAGTTATGATAATAATAGTAAAATAGAGGACTTAAATACACTTAAAATTATTACAATAAAATCAATGCCCTAAGTGCTTACAATGGACTGATTATACTAATATACATAAAGTAGTAACTAAACACTAAAAATCAATATGTGAATTAACATGCTAAGATACTGGATAAACAACATATTCACATATCAAATCTGTAATCACATAACACATACAGAATGAATATCCTACATTAAGTCACGGAGTACAGAGGGAGGTTTCAAGTGATGTTTTGAGACAGATGGAGAGTGGCACACGGAGTAAAGGAGAGAATTCTATACTAGGGGAGCCTGGTAAGAGAAGCATCTTTGGCAAAAGGTTTCTGTTCTGACATTAGACAAAACAAAGAGAGGAATACTAATTTTCAAAGGACAGATTAGAATCTAGTGAGAAGCCTAGGTTTGTGAATGAAATTTGGTGCACAATACAATTCTCAGTTGAACGAGGTCAGAAGACATTTTTTTTTAATTTGTAAGAAGCAATAAAAATCCTTTCACTTTCAGTCAGTGTTGTTGTTATTTAGTTGTAATTAGTATTGGCCCAAACAATCCCAACTCTCTCTAAGCTAAAAACTTTCTCTAAGCTAAAGACTATCAGGAAGGACTAAAACATCTCCATCAACTCAAGATCAGACTGATGTAATCAATTACTTGTCTGCTTGATTATTCTCTGTGAATCATGGACTCTAATGGCAGAAACAGAGCGAAGAATTCTTGCCTTGGAAATGAGATACTTCTGCAGACTTTTTGGCACCTCATACAAAGATTAAATAACTAGCGAAGAGGTTAAAAAACAATCATTAAAGCAATTGGACCACACATGGTTGGCTGAGTGTGTGGGCCAGGGAGAGAATGAACAGGATGAGTTGTCAGGGTGCAGGTGCACTCTTGATCTTCTTGAAAATGGCAGGTTCAGAAGAAGTAAACAGTAGATGAGAAAGAGCACCAATGTGACATTCACAGGCAATGGAGATGGACACAACCACCACAATTTCACAGTCTGGCACTTGTAACATTTCTGTGCAAACATTCGTAGTCCATCACAACTTTTAGACACCAAAATACATCACAAGTTGACAGAGCTGAGGTAGCCCTGTCTGTTAGGTGGCTGAACCTGAATTTCATGATATGTGCCTGACATCAATCAGAATTGCAAAAGCCTGTCAATAATTCAGACGGTATAAAAGTAATAAAAATACTGTCTGTCTCCTGGTCAAAAGCTATCATAGGGTACTGCAAGACCAAGATTACAGACTGAAGCTTCTGGTTCATTGTAGGATGATAGACAGATCTCTGGTATGCCTGCTCTTTGCTGGTTTGCTAAAAAGTCATAAAACTGGACAGTACCTCGGTATCTGCAATTGAAAATAAGTGTACATTTTATGAGACTTTCACTTCACATATATATCCACACACATATCTTAATATTTTACTGCGGTGAAAGAATTTAAGTGTAAGCCTTTCCCATTCCAATTATAGTAAATACCAGTCATTAACATAGTCCTTTGTCTTTATTTACCTTCTAGAAAGCTGATTGCTGCCAAAATTAATTCTGATAACAAGCCATCATTGTCATTCATCAACATCACAGTCTCTGCCATCATTTGTCTCTTTCCTTGGTTGTTCCAAACATCTCATGAGTGTTCACATTTGTCATGTCTTTTAAGCATTCACATTTGTCATGTCTTTTAAGTGTTGGGAGATAGGAAACTGATGGCGCCCTCATTTTTCTCTTTCTTTCTATCTTTCCATGAAGGAATGTTGCTTTAAATTTGTTCTGCCATCTCATTGCATGCTCAACACAACTTAATTTTCACTTGCTTATTTCTTTGACTAGCTTCATTTATATGCCAAGTTCTTTGATGATACTTTCCTTATTGTTATTTTTTTGTCAGGGGAGGGGGGGAGGAGAGTCAATCTTATTCTAAGTATTCGAGGATAAAACCACATCCCTACTGTATTTAGTCTGTTCACATCCAGTTGCTTTAAGATCCAGGCTTCACATGGACAAATAGCAAATGGACATAATATAGAACTCTTCAAAATGTTAAGTTTCAGCTTTTGTGGAAAGTTCATACATTTCCAGATGTTGTTCAAGCTTGTCATTAAAATTCGCCTCTTTGCCATACATAGTCCTGTCGTCACATTTTTCTTAATTCAGTTTTACATTCCAGTTTTATGGACCTGAGGTACTTGAAGTATTCAATTTGTTTTAACAGGACGTTATTGATATTTATAAATTTATTAGGCACTATGGACAGGACTTTGGTTTCTATGAATTTCGAATAAGAAAAATTTACTTCCAACCAAATCCAATCGATGAAGTAGCCTCACGCTAGTGATATTATCAAATCAGGTTTGTGATGTTTCTACCTCCAACTTTCACTCTCAAATTATCACTGTCAGAATCTGCCATGATCTGGTCCATGTACAGGTTGAAAAAGTGGGGATATAGGATATATCCTTGTCTGACATGTTTTTTGATGTCAAAAGGTTTACAATATTGTCTACTCTATCATTGCTTTGTGATTTGAACACAACCTTTCAAAGAGAATATAAGATGATATGAAAACCCATTTTTCTCCATAGTGGATAATAAGGGTTGATGTATGACATTGTCAAAAGCTTTACTCAGACCGGTGTTCCACCCACATTAACAGTATAAACTCAACACATAAAAAAAAAAAACAACAGATTTTGCAATCAATTGATAATGATGAAATAGTCTGAAATTATGCGTAATTCTTAGATGTTGCAGGTCTGAATTTAATGTAATGATTGATGACATTTGTAGATGAGATCAATTATGTTACAGAGCTCAAGTTTAAGACACACTGATGAAGTGTTAAAGTACACTGCATTACCTTTATCACCCACATCAACATAAATGATCAAACATCTAATTTCTTTGAAGGCTGGAGCTTGGAATGAAGACTAAACAAATGTATTGAGGAATTTAAGAAGAAACCATGCTTCTTGTGCTACTTCAAAAGATTAATGTGAATGGAAACTACCAGAGCTGTATTTGGAACCTAATGCACTGATTATGATGGTTTGAATCTTTCCCACAGACACAAACACGCCCTAAAGTACTTAGACATTTAGATCTTTGTGTAGGCCTACTTGTAGAGAAAAGAATAATCTACTTACTCTGTACGATTGTCTATGAGCCTCTGAATTCTGATGGGACCTCATATCAAAAAGATGTACCAAAATATGCATTCCTCCAAGAAACTTCAGATCAATTAAGGGCAAAACAATTCTTGTAAAGTCCAAAACCCCTTACAAAATTGGCAAGCAATCTTTTCTGTTTTCGTCACCTAATTTCTTGAGCTTACTACCAGGGGAAGTCAGAAATTAAGAGACAGTTCAAATTTTTAAGAAAAAGCTTACATTACAATTCATTTATTCTAATCACCATGCAGTGGCACTGCTCATTTTATTGCACTTTGTTTCATTGTGATTATTATTTTCATACTGTTTTATTCGTATGGCATAGTTTTACATAATTAATTATTTAATTTAAATGCCTTCTCATATCTATCGATGGATACATATTTTTAATGTGTAAACGCTTGGTGCTTGTTTTAATACAGGGATGGGCGCTTTAGAAATTTTATCTATTATAATTATTATTATTACCATTGAAATCTTTAGCAGTTTACTTTAATTGATGTGATTCACCAACCAAAGCTTGAGCAAAGGGATGGCATACAGCACACACTAGCACATATCTCAACAATTTGGAAACGCTCAACATTTTTGTGTTTTAACCCAGGCCTCATACTCATACCCATTCTGCCATTGTTAATTTTTGTGTTACATGTTTAGTTCTCCACTATTACTAAGCCAGCATTTGTTATAAATTCCATCTAACTACAATGGAGCTAAGCCCAAACAGTCTTGCACACTTTACGGTTCACAGGAGGAGTGTCTATTTGGACTTCAGATATTTTGAAACAAATCTATGAGCAGTTTTAATTAGACCTTTTCTAGCCAGGTGAATTCAAGGATGAAGCCATTTTTCAAACAGCCTTTACTGCTGACTACCTACTTCTCTTCATTATTTTCATTGTCATCTCATCATGCCGTGGAAAGCTTGGTCAAGTACATCTCTTCCTCACAATGTGATCTAGATCTAGACGTTCTAGATTTTTGATTTGATATACATAGGTCCTATCCATTCTAGATTCTTCTAAGTTTGATATAGATCTAGATTGTTTCATTAAATTTCCTCAACCTTCTTCCTATGTTGAAAATCTAATCTAACTAGGCCTATCAGATATCTTAAATGTAGATCTTAATTTCAGATATTAGCCTAATCCTGAGTTAGATCTAGATCTGGATCTGTTATGATTAGGTGGGGTTTTAACTTTTTTTTTAGCATTAAAATTTGTGTGCCTGGCTGAATAAGGCTTTTTTTGATATTGCAGTGGCTACTCAAATTTACTCTGCCCTAAAACACGAGCGTAGCCGGGAGTCCCAGCTAGTTTTATCTAAAATCAGATTCAGACATGCAACCTTGATAAGCAATGGGTAGTTAATCTTAATTTACATTTCTATACTGTTCCTCAGCAGGATCCTAGGTGAGGCCTCTCCCCAAGCCCATCACCCTCCAATTGTCGCAATTCATGTTCTAATAAAATATTGGCTATCAATATTTTCATGTATACAATTGTTATTGCTATCTGCTATTACCTTGAGAAAAAGAAAAGACATTACCATGAATAGGGGTGGGGAATCAAAATCCAACTTGGACTCTCACGACCAGAATGAGTCCCAAGGAAGGCTGAACCCACACCACTGCTTCAAAGGACTCGAAGACCAAAGGGCTAGAATTAAGTCTACAACACTCTTCAAAGGCATAAATAACCTGATCGATATACCGACTAATATGTACCAAATCAACAACCATAACATTTGTTCTAGACAAAACAAAGGGCAAAGCTATAGAGTACCACATTCAAATCTAGATTGCCACCTAAATTTCTTCCCCAGCTCATTTAGACTGTGGAATAGAATGCCTGATTCTATCAGATGCTGCAAAGACGTGGAGTCTTTCAAACCGTCCCTCTGCCAGATTACCATGAAGTCAAGCTGCTAGACATCATAGGCTTGATCTCACTTTTTTTTTTTTTCATTTTTCAAGCGCTTCGACAGTTATACTCAGTTTTACTGAGTCAGTCGGCTTATTTGAAGAAGAAAGCTTAGCAGTTTTATTTTTGCAATGCACCTTCAAAATGAGAAACTCTAACACCACAGTACTTTTTTATGCATTTGCATTGAGCCAAACATAACAATCAAATCATTAGTGATAAACAAAAAGTAGTAAAGTCAGTTCAGCGCATCTTTACCTTTTTTTTTTCTAAGCACATAATAGTTTTGGAGGATAATGCAATATACCTATTTTATGGCTCCAATGCTTTAGCATGTTTAGCAGGTTCAAAGTTTAACAAGAAATTCTGAAAAAGCTGTTGATATTTCTTACCTCAAGGAAGAAACTGACTCAAATTCATCATCCTCTGAAAATTTCTGGTAAGGAACATTCCCAATGATAAGAAGACGGCCATAAAAATAGCAGTATTGCACAGGATGTCTGCAATATGAACAGATGATCACATGCATAGGATTTATGTTGATTTTGTTGATTACGATGGGTGTCATGCGTCAGCATGAAAATATACTTTAGATATATAGAACAAACTCATACTGAGTGAGACAGTGCAAGATCTCCAAAGAAGAGGATCAACCTCAGGCAAGAGATTAAGTCTTTAACTTCTGGCACCCTGTCAAGACACGCAGTGCCCTATCACTGCCTTGTTTTGTTTTTTTTTGCTGCTGGGAAGATTTGAACGTACGTATTTCACATTCATTGTGTACTAAATCTTGATGACGTACCAACCAAACTATAAATTCGACCCTGATAGTGATGCACTTTTTATTCCTTGTATGTCTACTTGCAGTGTTCTGGAAGATTCCTGGTTAATTTAAAGTTTTTAGATTCAAACCTGGTCATTTAGCCTTTTCCATAACCACATGAGGCATTCTCTGTAATCATTCTCATGTTTCCAAATGCTTCTTTAAGATGTTTGGGAAGTAAATTTACCAGCTTTAGAAAGGCTTACACAGTATTTGCTATAAATCAAGACCCTACCTCAACAGTGAAGAGCTTCATGGTGTTGCCATTATCTGTCTATTAATGCACTATGCATTCATATTTAGGCAGCTTGAAAGTTCTTCCAGCTTTGTTTCATAAGGCAAAGTGAGTTCTATAATGACAACTCTCAAGTACAAAGGCGGGCTACAAAGCAACTACCAGGGTTTAAAAATTTACCATACGAAGAGCGACTTAAAAGACTTAAACTAACAGCAATTAAGTACTGCCTCCATAGGGGGGACATCATTGAAGTGTATAAATTATTGAGTGGGAAATACGACCAAAATACCACCAACATGAGGTGGAGAAGAGATAGGGGACACTCCAAGCAATTATTTGCGCAGAGGGCTAGAACCAACTTAAAACAGCTTTTCAGTCAGAGTGACCAGTCTCTGGAATAGCCTGCCAGAAACAGTAATCAGCACACCAAACATCAAGACATTCAAAAGCAGATTAGATAACCACTGGAAAGATCGATCAAAACATGCTACATGACCCCACAGCACAGGCCGATCTCCAGCAATTTAGATCAAGGAAGTAATGATAAGATACAGTCTGGCAAAGAGAACTCAAAGGGACCTGAGCCAGTACACTTCAAGTTCAAGTTCAATGTCTAGTCTCTGTCTTGATTTATTAATTTTGGATGAGTAAGTCCCTCTGTTTGGATGGTCAGCACTTATCATTTCATCTTTGGTACTTTGGCAACAGTTTTTCACATTACATGCAGTAATGGGGGTACAGATGGCTCAATAGTTAAGGCGTCAGCTTGGGAATGGGAGGTCCTGAGTTTGATTCCCGCCAGTGACTATTTCTGTTTTTTCCCTTAAATTAAGCAAGAAAATGTTCCCTCATCTCTTCATTCGACTCAGGTGTGTTAAATGAGTATCTAGCTATAGGCTGGTATTGTTGCTCAGAATGTGTTACACTTTACTGCATAATACCCAGGGGGTATGCCTGCTAAGGGATAAAGTACCGCAGTGCTCATCTTTAGCGTTACCCACTACAGTGTGATTAATCCTTACAGCAGGATCTTACGGCAATCCCCCTTTATTTTCTATATGTAAACTCTATTACTCCTGCTTGGGTTTAGCGGGACAGGGAAAGGCCCAAACACGGATACAGCAGGGGTGATTGAACAAGCTTTGGATAAAAAAAAATAGAGCATTATTTTTTTTTCTTTCCTTCTTTCTTCCTTTTCTTATTAGTAAGCCTTGCATACAGTACCAAAGTGATGTCCTTAGCCTATATCTACTCTAGGCCAAACCCTAATATGAGTCTTTGTTGGCGCTCTGAGTGGGATCAGGAGTAATTGGGTGACTGTGGGTGGTCTCAAACTGGCATGTCAGCTGTATGTGGCCTTGTTATTAACTAGCTATGCTAAGTGATGAGTGAGAGGCACCTAAGCTTTGATGAGAATGTAGATACAATTGAGGGCACAGATGACTCAATGGTAAAGATGTCGGCTTGAGACTCGGAGGTCCCGGGTTCGACTACTTGTGTTTTTTTCCTTAAGCAAGAAAAGTTACCTCAATTGCTTCACTTGGCTCAGGCGTTAAATGAGTACCTAGCAATAGGCTGGTATGGTTGTGCTGACTTTGCTACACTTTACCGTATACTCCCCAGGGAGTATGCCTGCTAGGGGATAAAGTATTGTAAAGCGCTTAGAGACTGTTCGTATAACAGTGCGAAGCGTTATATAAATCAATCTTTATCTTTTAGACTTATAGAATCTAGATTATTGTTATCTAGATTGCCAGTAAACACTGTTTTACGTAATGTGAATGAGGGAAGAGGGTGAAGCAAGGAGGTGACTGTAGAACAGGTGGGTTTAACCTTGTGACCAATGCGTGAAAGTGTGTTTGTGTGTGTGCAGGGTTATTTTGTTGTTTGTTTGTTTGTTGTTTTCTGGTGAGGTTAGATATAAGCCTAGAGATTGAGTGTGGCATGGCCTGCTAAAAGAAAGAAGAGGGAACATGCCTATAGCAGGATTTTTCTTCTGGAACGAGAAGTTAGATGATGTTCTACTGTATTGCAGAGCGTTTTGAGACTGTTCGTAGAACAGTGGAAAGCGCTATATCACTGCAATCTTTATCTTTATGTTGGTTGCCGTGGTACCTTCCTTGAGAAGGTAGTACTTTTCTCATTTATTTGTCACTTTACTTGATGCCAGTACTCTGCTGTGCCTCCAGTACAGTAGAACTCAGTTATAACAAGATCGTCCGGACCAGCAGTTTTTCCCTGTTATAATCGAGTTTTGTTACATCCATTATCAAGGGTAAGTACCAGTACTATTGCATGAATGTCATCTTTCTGTTCCAGGGATAAACCTATCCTTTTCCTGACACCAGTAGAAGCCTTGCTAAATTTGAACTAAAGTTGAAAGTAAATAAAACGTTCCTGTCTAGCACATCTCGCCTCCTTGATCACACGTGATTGATGATGTGTGAAATGAATTATCATAGTGTGTGCTAGTGTGTGAAATGAACATGCTTGTTTGAAGTGAGCACACAGTCCCAGTCAGCGACCTGGTCAGCAGGCCTTTGCCTAGTAATTGCATAGTCACACATAGTAATCTCGACTCCCAGTCACTGTGTTCAACATTGGGGCGGCCACTCACCATGAGAGAGAGAGAGAGAGAGAGAGAGAGAGAGAGAGAGAGAGAGAGAGAGAGAAAGAGAGAGAGAGAGAGAGATAGAG
>JAOYNN010309154.1:0-10088 GCA_025770095.1 Goniobranchus kuniei
CCGCGCTGTCTCGATTAGTCGATTAAAATAATCGGCTCGTGCACTGCCACTATCTATAAGTACATACATTACATAACAAAATTATAGACATATAGAACCAAAGGATTATATGCCCTTAAATAAAATTCTGGTGTCTTGCAGTCTATGAAAATTAAATTAGGTTTTTACATTGGATTTAAAGCATTTAAAATCCTTTTATGTCCTGATATGTTTTGGCAAAGAGTTCCAAACTTCAGGAACTGTAAAAAAATAAACGATTGCTCACCAATTTTCTTCTTCATTTTTGGGCTCGTTATATTTCTGTTATCAGAAATGGAATGAAGTCAGAAGTTTGCATCTTGGAGTATTTAATGGTCCACTTATGGAGGAAGGGGCAAGTTTTTCAAAGGTTTGAAAATAATGATTGTAACAATGGTGCAAGCTTTGTAACAATTTTTCTTTTGAACTGGCTACCAGTTGCTCTGGCTTTGCCAAGACAATCCTGCAAAGCACTGTACAGGGTGGCCGAAGACGAGGCGGATAAAGAGAGAGGTGGGAGGACAACATCCAAGAGTGGACAAGCATGGAATTGAGTGAGATTCTGAGGAGAGCTGAGGGAAGTGGAGAAGACTGATCGCCACCCAGGGACGCCCTGAAGGATGAAAAATGTACTTGTTTTAAAAGAGTAACAGCTGAATTGAATTGTCTGTTCATTGAGAGGTCTGTATAAAAAATCTCTCTTAGATTTTTTTTTATTGACGATGAGATATGTACTATGCTTTCTCCGACTAAAATGCTTTGGTTGTTAATGGTATGATTCAAATTAGTGGGAGCTAACTATAACTTCCATCTTGTCTTCGTTTAACATGAGCTTGTTTTGATTCAGCCACCTTTTGACCTCCTGCAAACAGCTTTCAACATTTTTGATAATCTGTTGCAATTCATAAATTGTACATGATTGATATTTTTGTTCCATCAGCTTAAAAATGGTAATTTAGACAGTATGTTGAAATGACACAACTCAAAGCCTTTATATACATAGGAAATAATACATGATCATGGATTGATGTTTGTGGCACTCCAAAAAGTAGAACCTTGCTAGCAGATTTGAAACTCCTGACGACAACCATATGATGACTATCAGTCTGCTACTGAATAATAATTTCAATCTAGTCAGCAAGATGTTGTGGTTGATGTGTTTTCCTTAAATTGAACATTTTGAAAAACATCGTGTGTACAAACATACACGAACACACAGGTCAAATGCCTTACCTCTTTTCCTTCCTTTTGACTAATTGTCTTCGTCCAATGCACATTGTCGATATTCTAGCCTAGCCTATTCATTGTTTCTTTTGCAACTATGCACAATTATATTCAAATTTTTTCTTCAAGCTACTGAGTAACCTTTCATGACTGTTTTAGGTTGCTCAGGAATAGCAAGAACTCGGAAATAGCGAGTAACTACGGTTGGATCCGTACAATAATTACAAAACAAGTATATCAATTGTTTTTGTATGTTCTGTTTGTGGGGAAAGTAGAGTGAGGGTAGTGTTTCTTTTGAAAGAATCAGGAAAGTGGAGTTAAGCAAATACAATTTTGCAGATGACCAAAAAATACCCCCAGGAGTCCTTTAAGAAGATGACAGTAATTCAATTCTTGTTTTCCTTTTCTTTTATTTTCAGGAAAGGCAGACTGTATGGTCAAATGTTGTAACAAGGCTTGAAGGGAGACCCTCTGTTCACACATCTTTTAGAAGGGATGAAGAGATTGATTCTCTTGCCATCTTCACTTTAGCCAACGTTATTCACAGACCCATTATTGTGATAGAAATTCCATCTTACGCCTCTCCTCATCCCACAGCAAGATTTTGTGCAGAGGGTATCTTTCTGCCTCTGGAAAGGCTTCCTCTTGACTGTAGCAAATCACCAATAATCCTGTGTCATAGAGACCATCGGTTTTGTCCTCTGATGTTCATTTCAAGTGCAAATCGCAAGATTGTATTTCCGCTACACAAAGGAGACTTGAGTATTTTACCAGTAAGATATGCATTCGATGATGGAAATACTTTGGCTCTGCTCAGTCAATACCTGAATATTCAAGACAAAGACGTGATTTCAGAAACGGGATCAACGATGACTCTCTTTTGTTCATCTGTTGCAATTACACCTTTACCAGAACATTTTAGTTCAATTAATAGCCACTTTAAAATATGTCAGGAGATTTTCCAGGATTGTGTTGCCTCACAGATGGCCAATGATAGTGTAAAGCAGCAGGCTTCTTTGCCCCCGGTTGGGAAACACAATGACAGTCATCCCTTTCAGTATATTGATGAAAGTAATCAAACCTATGTTGTTCCACTATCAGGTAGCAGAGGGGAGAAAGAAGGCAACATCGTGTCCCCACCACCACTATCAGTTTCTTCCCCCCAGCCCTCATCTCCTTACAATTGCAAAACTTCCTTATCTCCCAAGGGTCATCAGGGGCTACCCAAGAATATCCAAAAGTCCTCAGAACAACTCATAGTAACTGAGTCTAAGCCTAAGAGGGAAAGCAGAGACAAAGATGAAAAAAACAAATGCTTAACACCGGGCTGTGTCAGTGACAGAGATCCAGGAATAGGTGAACTTTGTTATTCTTGCTTTACAAGAAGCACTGTTGATGAGAGTGGCTTGGAACTTTTGTCAGTGTATGAAGATGGAAAGAGAAGATATATCCTTTGTGAAGCTCGGCTTCCTGGAGCAGACGTTGACCAGCAACAGCATTCTATCCTTTCTGCCAGATACAAGATACCTTTACGGAAAAATATCGGTGAGGCTCATACTGAGAGGCTTTCTTCACCTTTTCTTTCTGTGGTGAATGAATCATGTAAAGGGTGCTGTAATTACTACTGCTCTCAAAAGACCTATCCATATTGCCATGAGTGTAGTAAAAAGGCTTCAGAATCTTCCGGTGAACAAACTCCGAACCAAAACTTAGCACCAAATGTTGAAAAGAATAACGCAGCCATGATACAATCTTTTCATAATGCTGTTCTCCTTCCACCAATTAATTTAAGTCACCCAGGAAAATCACTGAACAAAGAAATAGACATTAACAGGAAGCAAGATGAAAATATATTGAAACAAAGTGCTCAAAACTTTTGTCAGTCCAAAAGCTGTCATAGCTTGAGACAAGAGAACTCAAATTTTTGTTTCCACTGTACTAAGGAAGGAAAATCTAATGGAAACCCATTGCTTGATCTTCAAATTGCACCTCTACATCATCAAATTTCATCAAGTGAAAGAAAGGAGACATTGGAATTGGTCCAAGCAGAATGTTTGTCCCATAACTCAAATCATGACGATGTGATTGAAATTTCAGAAGCCCCATCTGTGGCTGCCCACAAATGTGCAAGCCCAGTGTGTCACACCATAATCTCTTCATCTGAAATGCTGTGTGAAAAATGTCAAAGTATTCTCGTATCTCATTCAAAACATCACAATAAAAATGAACATCTCAGAGGTGCCAAAAATGATTGGGAGAATCAACAGACCTTGTCAACTTACCGGGCAGGTACTTTTTCTAGTATAATTGCGAACTCTCCTTCTATAGCTAAGCAACCTCAAAAAATACTAAGTGAAAAGATATGTGCCTCTGGTTCAAAAATTGGATCAAAGCCCAAGGAAACACTTGGAAATGAAAGAGAAATGAGAACGAAAAGTAACGACAATATGATTAAGAGAACGTCTGACCCTTGTTCTCATTCCAGCAGCTCCACATCCACCAATTCTTATGTCAGTCCACAAGCCGCACAGCCGACTTCTTTCTCCCGAGCTGTGGACAATAACTTTCAGAAGATGTACATGCGATTCACAAATGACCAGGTGAAGGCCGTGACTAAATGCCGGTCAGGTTTGTGTCAAAATTATGGCAATAAACTGAAGCAAGGTTATTGCAATGCATGCTTTTCCATTTTATCAGAGGATGTAAGATATCATACAAATTTTCATGTGCCTCAGAGTGATTCATGTTAAAATGGCGTAGTAAATGAAAAACATTCTTACCAGGTGTTTTTAATCAACGATTGTTGTCAAAGTATATTTTTAGCCTGAAATCACCTTTTGATTGAACCTCAATCATCGACCTCATCACCAACATAGAAATCATCCAAATGTCTTAGGCTTGTTCGAATCCTTTGTGAATTTTGGGCTCGAATGTACTGTTTGCTGGTCAATACTGTCATTGCTGTGAGAAAACTCATCAGGGTTTGAGTCATCGGTTTGTCACTTTCTCAAGAGATAAGTTTCTTCATCGTATAAATTTGATTGCGTGGGCTCGAATCTTCCACACTTTCACCTACAAATTTTACATACCTTACTTTTTGTACTTGCTCAGTCTCTGGAAAATATACCAAATGGGTAGCGCTACCTCTGGCATACCCAATGAATATTCCCTATGGTCGATGCAGAGTAGAAGCATGTTGTTGACGTTGGTAGATTTTATTTACAAACGGCCGATGAATAGCGCCAGAGTGAAGGCGGCGCAGAGGCGATGCCAAGCAGACGAGGCAAAAAAGATGTTCTGTGAGTTCACTTGCAGCTGCAATAAAATTTCTACCGTGATGCCAGTGGCAGCATGGAATGACCGCTAGATCTAGGTGTGTGTGTAGTGCATGATACAGCATCCAATCTTTCCAACAACAATTGGAAAGTTGATGGTTTCCTTCTGATGTAAGTGATGCATATTTTTCCTCATCTGATAGTATTTCATCCATTAGATGTTGTATTCACCATATACATTTCGCTTTTGATTAATCTTACGGACCCAATATCAACTCTAGGATCTTTGCTGATTGTACATCAAGGAGAGCACCAACCATTGAAAAACCCTTTCTCCGTCCATTGTACTACTTCTAGTGACAAGTTTTCGTGATGCTTTGATTCTGTTTGCAGGAGGCATCTAGGAACGTTGTGTAATGAATTAAAAAGAAGCGCCAAAAATTCCTTTGTGACGCTTCCTCAGGGGGCACTAATGGTTAAGGCATCAGCTTGGAATCGGGAGGTCCTGGGTTCGATTCCCGCCAGCGACTATTTTTATTTTTTCCCTAAGCAAGAAGATTTACCCAAATTTATTGACTTGACTCAGGTGCTAATTGAATACCTAGCATGGCTGGTTTGTATTGTTGTGCTGAATATGCTACACTTTACTGTATATTCCCGAGGGGGTATGCCTGCTTGGGGATAAAGTATTGTAAAGCACTTTGAGATTGTTCGTAGAATGATAGAAAGCGCTATATAAATTTTATGCAATCTTTATCTTTTTATCTTTATCCACTGTGTTTGCTGTGTGCCTCTTGGGAGCGTTGCAGAATCAAAGTGTCAAAAAGCTGCATTGAAGATGCCTGCAAGAGACGTTTACTCCGCCAGGGCCCTAATCAATTAGAAAGATGTGCAGAAAATGCCTGAGGGACACTTCCACTCACTTTGCTGTGTGCATCCTGGGAGCGTTGAGGAATCAAATGGTCAAAAAGATACGTCGAAGATGCCTGCAAGAGACGTTTACGCTGCCAGGGCCCTAATCAGTTAGAAAGATGTGCAGAAAATGCCTGAGTGACACTTCCACTCAGTTTGCTGTGTGCATCTTGGGAGCGTCATAAAGATGCATCAAAAACACCTGCGAGACGTGTTTGGGGCCATAAATTCCAGACCTTTCACATCAAATAATTTAGGGCCTCAAAAAATCAAGTAGCCACAGCAGATTACTCTCCCTGTTTTCACTTGCTCTAGCCCATTCCATTCTAAACTCTGGATGTAGACGGCTAAAGACCAGCAGAGTAAGGACAACACCATATTTAGCACCTGACACTCCAAGTCGAAGATTATCTAAGTTTTTAATGTTGCTCTGTAGATCGTTGTACTCGGTCCAGAGTTTTGATACAATACGAACGTTTGATACTTCAATTTTCAGAAGGCGTTGAATGTGCGAAAAAATGATTTGCTCCTTGTGACCATATCTGTCCTTAATTAAAGATTTAGCTATCTCATGATTGTCTTCATGAGAGTAAGGCCTCTAATGGTAGACAAAACATCTCCTGAGAGACTGGAGGTAAGAGAATTTATTGATTGGAGGCATGTTTGAGTTGCTGTCTACGATCCCGTGGAATTTGTCCCTTAACTCCATGAATTCAGTTTGATCTCCACCAAAATTGTTGATCTGAAGTTTCGGGGGATTGGCATTTAAAGGGTTGACAATGGATGAGCGGCGAACATCATTGTCAAGTTTTGGCATAGCCACTAGTATGGACGTTGATTCCTCACATGATGTCTGTGACATCTCTAGCCTGGAGATCAGCTCTTCCACCATTTCCACAGTCTCCCTACTGAAATTTGAAATTCGTCCAATTCCTCAATGTGTGTTTCAAGATCTTTCTCTTTGATATCTTCTTCTTCTCCTTTAATTAATTCTAACTTTTCTATAACATTTAATTCAGATAAACTTTTTCTAATACATGCATTTCCACATGAAGTTTTGTCATCATCTAACAGTTTTCAAAGTCTGTTTGCTTGTTTGGTCACCCAGCTGCATGCAGCCCTCCGTCTATTCCATTGTAGATTCTAAAGGCGAACTAACTGAACTTTAATCAAAACAAAAGGGGAGCCCTCCCAATAATCAAGGCTGTTAATCATTTTAACACCAATTCAATAACAGTAAATGTATCGGTAAGATAATTTTTAATATAGACACACAGAGGAAAAGCGGGATTGGGCGAAGAGTTTATCTTAACCAAGATTTTATCATGTGAGTTTATCTTAAGTGGACTCCACTGTACAATGTCACGAGTAAGGGCCTGCGTGTCAGCTCAATTGCCCATCCCCGTGTCTATCCATTGCCTGTGGTTGTAGAGAAGTTGGGGTGACGATTGATAGCTTATACTCGGCCCTCATGTAGGGGCCTGTTTGAGGTGCATGTGATTGGTCATGATTCCAATTAGACAGGCCAGAGAGTGTGGATGAATCCATAAAAAAAATAAAAAAAACAAAGAAAAAACCCCCTAAATAAAACAAAAACAAACAAACCTGACCACGGCAACAAAAGGTGATTTCAGAGACGAGTCATTAATGTAGAATGGGGACAAGTGATGTAGCTGGGTTTATTTTTACATCCCTATCCATGTCATCAGTGACTTCTCTTAATTGTAAGACACTGCCCTTTGGCTATGATCGCATATAACGAGAATCAGCTGTAACAAGGTAATCCTGTCAGTCCTGAAGACGTCGTTATAAACGACATTCTCTGTAAAGTAATCTTGTATCTAATTCATTATTGAATTGGCAACCAATACCAATTTCACAAGGCTTGTGAAAAGTGATCAGTTTTCCTCTTTTTCACACCTGCTCTCGCAGCATTATTTTGAACCACCTGAAAAGCGGGATGCCATTTGGTACACATGCATAGAGTGAATTGCAGTGGTCAATTTTGGAGAGCTATAAGTGGTCATTTGTCTTAGTAATATCAAATGACCGACAGGAAATGACAAACATGACCTGCATTGAGGATCTAAAAATTTAGTGATGTACATGTATAATATTCAAACTTTTGTAATCGAAAAGAGTCCTGTTAAAACACCAAATAAACAGTTACAGTAAAACTCGATATAACAGGATGGTCAGGACCAGCGGTTTTTCCCTGTATTAAGCGAGGGTAAATACCACTGCTATCGTATCCTCGGTGGCAACTTTCTGTTCCAGGGGTAACTTTACTTTTCCTGATACCGTTAGAAGCCATGCTTAAGTTGAACTCAAGTTGAAAGTTAAAGAAATGTTCCTGCTTAGCACTTCTTGTTTCCTTGATCACAAGTGAAGAGTGATGTTGTATTCAATGAATGAGCATAGTGTGTTTTAGTGTGTGAAATGAACACGCTTACTGTTACTGTGCGAGCACACCAATTCCAGTCAGCGTCCCGGTCAGAGGGCCTCTTGCTAGTAATCACATAATCACACCTTGCCTTACTCGCACTCTCGCCTCAGTCAGCTCACTATGTGCTCAACCTTTGGGGTGGCCACTCATCACGCGAGTTGGATAAGATGAGAAGCATCCCCTTTGTGGGCGATATGTGTAATGCATTGAGTATGTGTTTGTACGTTTGTGTTAAGGCAAGCAATCATACTCAAACTCACAAATTGGCAAATGTCTTTGTTGAGACAAATTTGATTGATCAAATACAACTTTGCTTGCAGTGGGATCTCTGTTATATCCAAGTTAGCACACATCGTGCCCTGTTATAGCGCAGATTCCTATTAGGTACACATAATAGTAGAAAAACAAGAGGGATTTGATTTGTCACCGTTGAATCCGAGTTCCTGTAATAACCAAGGCCATTTTAAATGGACTCGACTGTACTTGCTATCTGGAAGGACTGCATTTTGAGATGTGGTAGAAAATTGAAAATCCTGATGCTTATTGCAATGTACAGTGGTTTGATATCCCTTGTTAATCAGAAGTAACTTTTTATCTGAGAGATGTTTTTTTACAAGTTTTCTTTTTTTTTCACAAATCAACAATGCTGTCTAATAAGGTTTATGCATACTTTTTTTTTTTCCTTTCTTTCTTTGTTTCTTTTTTTTTTTAAAGAACATTATGAAAGATTCTTAAGAGTCTTCACAATCTGTTGTACGGTTTTGTATTTCTATTATTGTTGGCAATTCTCCATATGGGGAATAATATGTGAATAATCTGCTTTCATCAATAAAATGGGTCCTCAACAAAATTGGGTAGGCCTATTGTCAAAACAGTTGATTTTTTGTTTTCTTAATTTCTTCTTCATGATGGCCATTGTTAATTAGTTACGTGTTTTAGAGAAATAATAATTTTTTTGTCTGTAAATCATCTCTCCGTATAGTTTTTTTTTAGTTGCATTACATTGATAGTTATTTTTTAGATAGATGATTATTTTTGGTGGGGTTTTTAAATCATCTCTCCTTGTATCCTTTCAGTTATTTTATGTTTATTATTTTAAATGTCTGCATCTCCTTGTAGCAATGTCTTTTCCTCATCTCAAAATCTTTTCTTCTACTACTTACTGTTACTTTATTTTGTCTTTCTTCTTGCTTTTTCTATGGGTGCTTAGATGACCTTTGCAGTCAAACCGAGCCCTAAAACCCCAAATAAACAAATAAATATTTTTCAAGTAAACAAATGAACTATTTGTAATAGGTCTTATATCTGAAGTTCATTAATATGCACTGAGGTTGGTCTACACCCAATAATACTATTATCCTGCCACCATGATGTTTCTGAAAATGTTAGCTGTTTGTGTTAGGACTGGAATGGCCAACAGACTAAGGGGAGGCAACCCAGGAATAAATATACTTCACATCCATTGAACAATGGTATTTAACCCAATTTTTACTGTCACAGCTTCTTTCCCGAAGATAAACTCGACAGTGTGTGGAATGGTAGAGAAGACCATGTGATCATGAATAGACTCACCAATGCGATCAGATTGTTCTGATTTTGTTGCTCAAGGTTTTGAACATTTAGCACTGTTAATCTGTCTGATGTTGATAGGAGGGAAGAGTTCCACAATTACTTGGGTGTGTATTTTATTGTGGAGGATGGCTCTACATTAATATGAAGTAAGTATATTCTTCTCTCGAGTTTTACTTGATATAGTCAGTATACAGAGAAAGACAGAGATGCACACATACACACACATACACCAGGGGTAAAAGTTCTCCGGAGTGGGGCCGAAGCCTCCTGATTTTTGTTCCACGACAAACTCATTCTCCAGACTTTTTTCTTCCTACCGGCTTTTAAAAAAAAATAAGCCGGAGAATCCTATGGTTACTGAGAAGCGTAATTAAACTCCTTTTTTTCAATACCAGGCACTCAGGATAGTTAAAATGAATATCATGGTAACAATAATGGTATGGCTAGGAAATATCAACTTTCCTTGCTTCTCAAAGTAGACAATCTAACATAGCCCCTTGAACTGTCAGTCTATTCCAGAAAACCGGATGGTTGGGCATTAGGTGCGTAAATTTATGTGATGGATTACAGAAAGAAGAATAGGGTCTTTCTACATGTAAGCATCTTTTGATGTGGTGGGCTAATATGTTGTGTGTTGGGGT
>JAOYNN010309265.1:0-10086 GCA_025770095.1 Goniobranchus kuniei
TTTGCCTTCTATTTTTCCTGTTATGGCTAGATGTTCTAAACCCTTGTGGCGGCAAATGTGTCCTAAACATTGTAGTTGCCTTTATCTAATGGTTTTGATTAATGATCTTCCAAGTTTATAATTACTATATGAGAAATAACATGAGTGTAAGAATCTATAAAGGAAGAGTTGTTTTGACTACTAAAAATAATTGATGAAATTTTAAAGACTGAATATTGCGACAGCCACTGAGACATAGAGGGATTTCTCATAAATGTTTCTACAGAAATTAAATTTTCACTCCACAGCGGAAGATTTGAGTGATGATTCTAAATCAGTCATTGTTGGAACAAGTATTGGAGGCATCATTTTACTTCTCTTACTGCTTCTGCTGTTGGTTTTTGTCGTTATCAAGTAAGAAATGACTCTGCTTTCCTTAATTCTTTACTCTTATACACATTGACTGATTACTGGAAATAAAGAGCCCAGTATATTCTTGTGGGATTAGATAAGGGCTGTTGAAGATAAAAGAAAGAGTATTGAGCAAGGAGGACAGTCTTTAGTCGACAATAGAGGTGTCTTTATTAAATCAATTTATCTTTATCAACTGCATGAAGACAATGTTCTGATTAAAGCAATTAAAATGTGTCTATATCATTTCTCAAATACAGTCTCATGGTTATAAAAAACCCAAAAATTCAATAGTATCTCTTTCAAGAATATACTTTTGAGCAGTGTAAGCTATTACATATTTTCAGCAAAGCCTTTTAGTTGGAGAAAATTCTGTTTTGGGGGAAGGTAGATTTTGGGTTGATCATAGCAGGATTGCGCATATGGAAGAACAAATGAAATGACCATTGTTTATGTGGATGAAATTGTTCATGCATTCTTGAATAAATTTTCTGTTCAAAATCCAGATTACGTCACAAATCACCATCAAAGAACTCTAAAAGCATTGAGGAAGAAAGCAATTACAGTGGAAGTACTTCGAAGCCACTTTCTTCTCCACGCATGATCCTGAGAGCGAATACCCTTGGCCATCCAGCATTTATGAATAATTACAGTAATGCCTCGACCGATCCTTCTGTGTATATCCCTAAGAAGGGTGGTCCTCAAGCAGATGCTGCACAGTCAACATTTTTTTATGATAACAACAGTTTCGTTTCGACATGATTAAATAAGTCATATTTTAGTATATTCAAGACTGATATTTCTGTTTCTTTTCCTTACTCTCAAACTACTCAGATGAACTTTTTCAGGAGATGTGGTGAAAGAACTAGGTACAGGTATTTGTTGATTGCATCTTACAAGTCAGTGGGATTACATGTGTGCTACTATTGAACAAGCCTTTGTTGAAATTTTATGAGGTGAAATATTCGCCTTAACTTAAATCAAAGTTATGTTATCATAATGTATGTTTGAGTATAAATAATACTGTGCCTTAAAATACATGTTGATTTTCTTCTTCCATTGTAGCATTGTGATTCCATTCTTTCCTTCCTCATCTTCCTTCATCCTTCTCATAAAACAGGCCGGTTGTTTAGGAAAGGAATCTGGCTTAAAACTCTTGCCAAATTAGAAGAACATTATGCAGAGCTTGAAAATAGGTGACCTGCTTTGGTGATCCGAAATTGACAAAATCAGAAAGAAAAATACTATATCATTATAAATTCCAATCTTTATTTGATTAATTTCAATAATCATTCCTTAATCAATTCTTGCTAAAGTCAAATAATATATTTTTTCATAAATTAGTGATAAAAAAAATCCCTATGTTGGTTATGAAGAATTCCTTGAAGTGACTTTATACTTTTAGATTGCCCTTCAGATACTTTTGCACCCCTTCCCTTTCTTATCCATTTTGTTCAGGTCACATGAAAATTTCTTTTTGAAATGGAGATCAATTCTGAATCAGTATGGTTTTGAATTGATAAATGATATTGCTTATGAAGCGTGAATCATGTTTTTAAGCTTCATGTCACTCATTGCATTGAACACATATTATTTATTTCATTTAAAATCAAAGCTTTAGAGAATTTTTTTCTCTTTTTTTTTCAAATGTAAAAAAATATGTGTATTGGAATGAATGTTCATAGTTTTGAATGACAAAGTCATCGTGTACTGATTTGTCTTAAGTATGGTTAGTATACATGTGCCTGTATTATCATTAATATTATTATATATGTAATATGTGTTAGTGTATTACCTTCATGACATGTTTGAAATATATGATTTATACATGTATACTGCTATCAATTACTTTATATTATACCCTCTAGTATATATTTTTTTTCTGTTTCATTTAACACATCTTTTCTCTGATAATGTTTTATCAATAAACCATTACTTATTATTGCAAAAGCAGATGTGTGATTTCTGAGTTAATTAACTCATTGCAGGGTAAAGTTGAGTAATAGTATTATATTTACTGGCTGTGATGCCCGCTTCACTTAGGCTTTAGGACAGGGTAAAGTTGAGTAATTACTTCCCTGTCCAAAGCCTAAAATAAAGTTATAATGATAAACTGTATCGTGTTTACCAAAAAAGAAATTTGGTAAACTGTTATTTGTCGGACAGGCGGTAATAAATTGTAAAGAACTTATCAGCATGGTTACACATCGGATATGAATGCTATACGTCGGTCCAAGGTTGTAATCGTCGTATGAGAAGGAATGAAGAAAATGTTTCGTCATGAAATGAATTACACCTTTTCTCTGCCTCTCCCACAGACATACTTTTTCATTGTGATGTGTAAGTTACCCTACTTTTAACAGTTACTGACCAAATGCACGTAAAAAATGCACAAACTTTCGAAACAATCCTCATTATAGATTAGGCCTAGGCATATATAGAAATGAAATACGAAAATGTTGAATTTGTTCTGAAAAGGGAAAAAACAGTTTAATTTCAAATGAAGAAGATTGTAAAATCATTGTGAATTGTAAAAAAAAAACACAAAAAAAAAAGATGGCAACCAACAGATTCGAACCTAGACCCTGTGACATGCTTGAGGCTCTACCAATTGAGCAAACAGTGAGCTTTGTAGCTCTGTGAAATAAAATATTGTAATTTGTGAGTTCCAGATCATGTGGTTTCAATGAACCTCAAACAATCAAAGTTAAATTTAAGAAATGGGTTTCCTTCTTACATATTTGATCCAAATGAAGGTATTATGTAGTACACCTACATTTTATATTACGGGTACTGGCAAAGTTTTGTATTGTTTCATTGCATAGTGTCTGAGAATATACTGTTCGCAAATTCGGCGATAGCTTTATTAGTAGTAAGATGGATATATTGGTATATTGTTGCCTCTTAGTGCTGGCAGATAACAAAGTATGAACAAAGACCAAGAGGTAAGGCATAAAAGAAAAGATGAATACCTGTAATGATAACATTCTATATCCCCATAAAAATATACATTCCATATACATAGTTTGAAGCAATGCCCTGAACATAATGCAAGGTTTCCACAGGGTTAAAATTGTAACAAGTGTCCACCACTGTCGACAAAATACTAAATGATTGGTTTAACTTTGCTCTGGCTTCAATACAACCTCTACAATAAACTCTACTGAATATCAATCATGGGTTCCCCATTACAATCTGCATCAATTCTACCTTAAGTTCTCCTGTGATAGTGTTTTATAATGACTTATAAAAGGAATCTTCGAGTAAAATAATTTTCCACAACAAAATTTCATCCCAGAGAATTAAAAAACTGATGAATATCATGCGAGAATTGAAAGACATTAGTAGTAAAATGAACAGCTTCCAAAAAGGTTGGGGACCCTGGTAGACATTTCAAATTCACGCAGTTCTATACACAAACATACACGGAGGCCTTTGTGCAAAATAAATGTGACATCATTCAAGTCTGACTGTTAGCTTTGAAAGAATCATTCAAATGAGCAGTACACAAGGTCTTTGTTCCCCCCACCACCCCCACCTCACGCACACACAACCAAAAACAAAGAATGAAAAAGAGGTGTAAATGTATTTGATCTACTTTTGAAGTACATTACTGATATTGACATCCCGAAAAATGTGGTGTTGCAAAAGTGTCTCATTGAAAACTACTTATAGACTTATTGGAAATCAGAATTTACGTATTGACTTTGTTCTCCCTTGAAAGTTGTCTCCCTTGACAGGTGACAGGTACCTCACAAATCAGAGAAAAATTTTTTTTTAAAAAAAAGATCCCAGAAAGAAGAAGACATTTGAAATGAAGAATGCAAAGGTAGTATAGCCAAGTCATTATATTCTTAAATGATTTTAAGAAGGAGAATATTTCCCGTGCTAAAATGTATGTGAAAAATATTTCACGGATGAATCTAAGTTTTCATTGAAATTTATTGTTGTTCCTATAAGAGCAAAATCATGGGACAAATCATGACTTTGATAATATGCTTTTGTTTTTTGTTTGATTAAAAAAACATTGTTGTTTTTTTTCCATGTACTTTTGAGAAAGATAAATCAAGAAAATCCAGTCTTTGGACATAATTCCGTTTGAATGCAGATGAATCAGTTATTGAAAAACAATTTTTAAGTACAGATACATTTTCTATTTTAGTCTCTTATTGGGTCGAAAGATTACACGTATTTAAACGGCTTTCTTTGAGGAGAATTCTGAAGGACGACGTGACTGACCTAAGATCGATAACTCTTCCTGGTAAACTATTTTGTGGGTTAATGCCCTTTGACAGAAAAAATACGTTCCGTCACATCTAGGCCTACATCAGAATCTGTCTGACCGTGGGAGACATTGCATAATATGATAAAAATGTCATAAAAATAAAAGAAGATTAAGTACCGGTAATTAGCTAAATGCAATGAAAAGCACTAAAGATTTTCTTTTAAAACACAATAAGGATAGAAATTATGAAGACTAATTGCTCAGCTACGATGAATCTTTTGTTGTTCCGTAAAGATGTAGTTCACTGTCGGCTAAACGAAACGGTAGGCCAACATGACATTGTTAAAATCAAATTTTATAGTCCAACTCTTTCCTGGTGACGTCAATGAAACTATAATACGAATTGTGCAATGGGCTACACTCGTCCAAAGAATGGTTGGAGAATAGTTTGCTTCTATCATTGGACTAGATCTAGGCTTCCAAAATAAATCTATTATTGGAAGCCTAGGACTAGATCTATCCATCCCATTGAATAAGAAAAAAAATCCTTCCTACTTGGCAATGGACAATGCTGCATACCACAATCTTGAAGCACCAGAGGATAAGATCCAAATAACAACCAATAGAAAAGAAGAAATAAAGAAGCAGATGTGGTTGAGAAAGTAGAGCAATGACAGCGCGTTTCATTTGACAACGGTTTACAACCAGAACTTTTAACCCTAGTGCAGCAAAAAAGGAACATGTTTGAAGTCGACAAAGTTTTCCTTGAATAGGGTCATATTTTGAGACTACCACCGTATGACTCTCGTTTGAGTCGCATAGAACTTGCCTAGGCGAAAATCGAAGAAGTAGCATCGATTTCTTCAACCTTCCAATTGTCGGAAAGATTGTCATACACAGCTATATCAGACCTATACAAAACATACTGACAAAAATGCGAAGTTCACAAATCAAAGATTATAAGGTTGATGGCTTACAATAGGTCACCTGACCTTTAAATGCCCTTAAAACTCAGATTGAGTAATCATTGTACATTTATAATAATATGTATAATATAATATGATGAGTGTCGATGTAACAATTTCAGATCATTCATCAAGAGCATAATATCTCAATTCATGAATCTCTATCGATAGCAGCTTTAAAACTATTGATAGAATCAGAGCATTTTGTTTCAAATTTTAGATTATTCTTATGCTTTAGGACTACAGTTCTCAAAACAAAGGAATTTTGTCTAACAAGTGAAGAACAGCCCCTGATAAAGATTTTGTACTTGTCACCTCGTGTAAACGTAACATGAGAATAATCAAAGAAATATTTATTGTAATCAATTTTATCAATTCCGTAATGTAGAATAATATACACAAAAAGATGGTCTTGTCTTCATATAATTGGTTGTAAACATTTTCGATTCAGCTGAAACTAAATAATTAGATCCAAACCCTTTGCACCAAGAATGCAATTTTTTTTTTTTTATTATGAGAGGATATCATAGATAACCTTATGAAATACATGTATTATTTAAAATGCCAAGAAAAGGCCCAAAAGGAAGACTGCCTTCAAATACTGCATCAAATTAATGTTTATCCCACCAAATTTCATGCATACTATTATTGCTCCATGGAGCTCATTATTTTGGTCCATACAATGGGCCCTAAATTAAGCTCTATATAAACCTTTTATTTTTCTTCTACAAGCATTTTCTATAATCTATGGCGGCTTGTAACTGGTGCATTTGCTTTTACATTAAACAGATATTCTAAAATCAAACAATGATAAAGTATAAAATATGAGATTTCCACCTGCTGAATGAATGTAGACGACGCTTTACCGTAAACCGAAATAAGTGTAGTCGGAGATAAAACATAAGCCGCCAAGGCCGCCACCGAAGTACAATAGCATCTGCTGTCAAATTTGCTACAAAAATGTCATGAGGAAGAAGATCTAAGACCTCATGCAAATTTTCAAGGCACTACAACAGTGTTAGTTTGGGAGAAATCTGAGTTTTGGAACGTACTAGTATTATAGGAGATAATAGTACATGCATATTATTGTTTTTGTGGATTCGTTTCATTTTGGTGCTGTGACTTGTGAGTGATTTTGGCGTGACATCTGAAACTGGGGACAACTATTCTTGACCACTAATTCCATTGCATTATGTTGGTTGTGTTTGTTCCCTGGCCTTTAGAACAAATTCAAAGGTACGCGTGGGTATTTAAAGGCAGACATTTTTATTTACGTTTTGACTGACCGAATGAATGAGTTGTCTTTGCTTGCTTGTTGAAAGTGGACTAAAATTATTCTAGCTCTAGCGCTGAAAATGCCAGTAAATCTTACACAGACAAGAGGGTGCGTATTAATAAATTCGAATGTGATAATCATTACGCTGATAACAATAATGATGATGGCTTTCCTGCTGCTGAAGGTAATTACGGTTGTGTATGAGGATGTCCTCTGCTGATGTTTTTGCTGATGCTGTTGGTGATTTTGTTATTAGGTTCCGTAGCACTGACGATAACCTTTATCTTGATCAATGATAATGGGGAAGAAGAGGTTAAAGATGTGAAGGCCGAACAAGAAGTATGTGTTTGTGAGGTTATGTATTATGTGGTGTTTGTGTGTTAAGGGGGATAAGAATTACTACATATTTTGTAATGTAGATTTGCTTACCAAAAATTGTCTAGTAACAAAATAAAAGATTGCCTAACCACCTCAATGTACATTGTGTAGCCTAGTACACTATGTAGATTTGCTTATTATAAATCAGGTCGAGGGAGGTAACCTCTTCAGGTTAAAAACTAAATACTTCATTGTTCTGGATTGTTTGTACATTTTACATTTCACGATTAGTGGTTAAAAACTAATGTGTCACTTTTGACGGGTGAGAAAAGTGCTTGGGAATTATATTCTTCCCACAATTTAGACTTTAAGACCACCATCAACAACTTTGCTCACCACACCACTTCAACAGGCCAACGTGTTTTGAAATATTTAGTAAATGAAAATCAGGCAAAGGCCTACTAATATATTTATAAGCTCATATATTTATCTCGCATGGAAAGAGCTCGTTTAGCGTGAGCTGTTAAGCGTGTAACTCATAGTGTTGTAGATCTGGCAAGTAACATGTGCGTTAAGTGTTACCAGATGGTATCGTTGAGTTCACTGAGTTTGAGCATTAGCAGGCCGCCAGAAGCATTGGGGCTTAATGAAGCAGAAAGAGCTTCTTCGACAAACATATTTGCTAGGGGATTACCCTAAAACTTAATTACAAAAATAAAACATCGGTGAACGCCCGCGTTCAGAGAGGTTAATCGCTGGAAATCTATAATATTATCTTTCTGCTGTTTTTCTTCTTTCTGCAATGCTGTAGTTACCAGAGACGAGTCTCTGTCTTTCCTCCTCCAACTTCGGCTTCTTGTTTTTCACCGTTTCCTCCGTTGTCTTTCCATCTGTTCATCTTTCTCTGATGAACAATGTTACACGGATCTTCCTCAAAGACATTCCTCTGAAAGAAGCTCATTTTAAAGGAACAAATTCAAATCTCACTCATCCTCAATGCAGCCATCTTCGACCATGAGAAGAGTACTTTAACTCTAATGATAATCATATATATAAAGTAAAAAGTTTACTTTTTAGTACTTTTTAGTTAGTCCCGTACCCATGACTGAATGTAGGGGAATTAGGGGTAGAGCCCTAATTATACTGTGCATACGGCATAATGTGGTAGTTTGCCATTGCTTTCCACGCCGACTTTACTTTCCCTAAGTCTAGAAAGACCAAACTACCCATATATGCTGGGTGAACAGGGGGCCCCGAAAAAATCGTCTGCACGGCTGGGTTCGAATTTGGGCCACCTCGCATGGCAGTCAGCCGCTCTACCAACTGGGCTACCGGTCTTTTATAATAAAAAAAAAAAAAACCTATTAAACTGCGAAACCATGGATCCACCAATGGTACTTTAAAATAGAACTAGAAACTAGGGTGAGTGAGGGTCAAACTGATGATGAGAGTGAGTTGAATGAGGAAGTGTTGACTGAGGAAACTGCTCATGCCTTGACTGCTAACTCAACTGCAACATTTTTAAAAAGCTTTCTCTGCATTTTATGGAGAGTAGGCTAGTTCTTTGTTCAAATGTAATACAATAAATCTCTAATGTTTAGCTTTATTAATAATTGTTGTGTTGTTTATTGAAGCATAACAACCTTTTGGATGGTGGGCTTGACGAATTAAATGTGCAATGCGTTAAAAAATTATCTCAAAAGCTGACGCTGACTATAAGCTGACAAGGGGAACGGATGGGGTGGGGGGTGGGTGGGGGGTAAAAATCAGCTGAAAAAAGCTGACATCATTAAGAATGGTCCCTAAGCGACTTATTATGATCTCGGTGATTAGAGGGAGTTAAAGGTATAAACTGTCCTTAAGCAGTTTAGTTTGGATGGTGTCAAGATCATTTTATTTTTAGGGGATCTTATCATGTTTTTTATTTCTTCACAAGTCACTTCATTGAAACACGAAAGTGCACTAGGCCTACTATCGAAAAATATTTATTTGTTTCTACAAACTTTGGATAATCGTCGAATCCCTCTCTTATTTTGGCAATTGTGTTAGTGAAATGGTCTGACAATTTTGCCGCAGGATTCCCTTTATTATCACTAGAATTTAGATGGGATGACTTTTTTCCTATCCCCATTATATCATTGATTACATGAAAACAATACTTAAAGAGCTTGTTGCATTGGCAATCTTAGATTTGTAATAGTCAGACTTTGTGAACTTTTATATAGCGCTATATCCACTATGTGCTCGAAGCTCTGTACAAGACGTATTCCCCGACTGGCCTTATCGCAACCAAATATCTTCTCAACTCCATGTGAAATACAGAGATGCAGCCATTTTTTAGGCGCACTTGCTCTAGCATACTGACAAGATCCTCCTCTGCCTATGGTAGGGTACTCAATAACACCTGAGTAGAGGGAGGAAATGTGTGTAAATAACCTTTCCCAAACATCACGGTTACAAGTCGAACTTTTTTACCCCTACCGCTACGCTACCACAGACTTTCCTTTCTTTACCAATTCTTCTTCTTCTTCAAATAATCCGGCTGACTCAGTAAAACTGAGTATTACTGTCGAAGCGCATGAAAAACAAAAACAAAAAAGTGAGTTCAAGCCTGTGATGTCTAGCAGCTTGACTTCAGGGTAATCTGGCAGAGGGACCGTTTGAAAGAGTCCACGTCTCTGCAGGCATTCTATTCCGCAGTCGAAATGAGCTGGGAAAGAAAGAATTTAGGTGGCAATCTAGATTTGTGGTACGCTACAGCAGTTTTACCCTTTGTTTTGTATAGTACAAATGTTATGGTTGTTGATTTGGTACATATTAATTGTTATGTCGATCAGGTTATTTATGCCTTTGAAGAGTGTTGTAGACTTAATTCTAGCCCTTTGTTCTTCGAGGGGGATCCATCCTAGTTT
>JAOYNN010309376.1:0-10085 GCA_025770095.1 Goniobranchus kuniei
ATCGGACTGCACGTATCGTGAGAATCCTACCGACAGTACGTCACCATGAAAAGGTGTAAAAGTAAAAATTTACCGAAGATTCTTTATAGCTTGAGTTTGTCACATGTTCACTGAAAATGAATTTTTCCTACATGGTTTTTTAAAACAGCCGTTTTGTAAATTTAATGTGAATAACACCAGTATGATTACAAATTTGTCATTTTGTTAGGTATGTAATGTGCAATGTCAAATGTTCATATTTTTAACTTTGTGCATTTTCCTTTAAATGCAATCGAAATCTCAATTCTATTTCAGACGTGACCCTAAGAGTATAGTTGAGCCACCAAAAGTTGAGCATGAGCAAGAGACAAACGACTATAAGAATAAACTGAAGCAAATCACACCCACTGCCAGCCGTCACCTGCTTCTCATCAGACATGGACAATATGTAGATACATCAAAACATGACAGCGAACGTTTCCTCACCAGTTTAGGTAACTATTTATTGGAGCACTTTTCAGATTGTTATGAATAATGTATCAGAGGGGCTATTTTCATGGGAAGCAATGAACTCGTCACACTGTGAAGTCGTCACAACTGAAAAATGTTGTGGCGAGTTCACTGGAAAAAAAATATTCGGTACCGGTGAATTACCCTCCTCAAGAAATTTTACTACCAGTGGAGGAAGGAACGTAAGTCGTCTCAATCTATTCTTAGTAACATCAAAATAAGCCAACCAATGAAACAAACTGGTTAATTGCTTTGCTGACGTTGCATCCCGTCACCCAAGATACCGACCACAGTCTTTCCTGTGTCAGGCCAGGTGGCCCGAGGGGTTCTCTGAGTGGAAGAAAAAGTTGATCTATTCCACACTTTCAAACTCAATATCTTGCGTTTTAAGGCACAGAAATGCACAAAATATGGATGAGAATAACGATCCAACCCTTCTGCACAGGGAAGAAGTCACCCGCACATGAATAGTTTCAATTTGACTCGGCTGAATGAAAAATGGAAACCATGGAAGTGGAGACCAATCTCTCCTCTGATTGGTCAAAAAAAGGCAAAGAGATTTTAAAATGCAGTTTTCATATTGAAACTAGCTGAAGAAGCTGATCGCCTTCGAAAATATGGGTCCGTTCGGCAAGTTCCGTGTCAGGTCGCCACCAATCATCTTTACACAGCTGTAACTCATCTCAGACTGACTCCACAAACACAATAAATACACCTGACGAAAGATTAGCTTTTTCTGCACACAATGATATATGATTCAATGGGGTATATCGAATGTTATGGGATGCCGCACTGTGATTTTAAAAGAGATCTTGGTCATTTACGAGCATCATGATTTTTCGCTGCGCACATTAGGCTGTGACGAGATAACTGCTGATGAGATCACCGGAGGTATGTGACGACTTCACCGTGTGATGAGTTCACTGGATTCCATTTTCATGATTTGATGAAATTAGATTTTGAGGCTATTTTTACGATATACGTCATTGTGTAATGTAATGTCAAGATATCTTGGCCACATAACCTGCTTTCTGCTCTTTATTTTCCCCACGCAAAAGTTTAAATAGTGATGTCATTGTTTGAGAGTGAGAAATACGATAGCATCTAATCTAGATCTACATCAGCAGAACCGGAGGGAGCAGATACCCCACAAATATTTGACGATGGATGAAAGACCGCCCGCTAAACATTTCCTGCTATTGTGATTGAGCTTCACCGGTCATGCAACTGCAGTCGGGAAGGCCAGCTAAAATTTGTAAAATGTGCATCTTTTCCAGTTTCCCCATTCATTGCGTAGCTAGGCTACTCCTCTGGAACTTGTAGTTGCAAGCCAGTTGAAATTCTACCAAAGATTTGCAGGCCAGATGGCCTTTGGCAACTTTCACCCATGTATTGGACTTATTTTTGCCAGAAGCTAGAGCCATAACCTCCACCACTAACCTTGCTCACTCCCACCCGGTCAAAAAAGAAGAAAAATGAAAGAAAAAGTTACACCCCTATAAATTAGTCTCTATATTGATTTTCACTATATCATGACAATATGACCTAGCATCATCCATAATGTATTCCAGTGAACATGGAAACAGCCCTGCCAAGTCTTCCCTTTTTTTGGTTGACTCTCTACAGTTTTGGGCCCAACCACAACCCACCCCATAGTCGTTTCTGTTGTTCTCCAGTTTGTGAAAACTTTAAAAATAAATGTTTGAAGTTCAAAGGATAGTGGTTATTGTACCAATTTTGGCTCTTTTTATAGTTTGTTACTTTGTCGTCTTTGCGAGTGTGTTTTTCTCTCTTGGTCTTAAATTTCATGGATGCCCTTCGAGGAACAAAAAGCAAAAGTAGTTACAGTCTAGTCTTGGTTATCTGAAATTCAGAAATCTGAACAGTTTGGGTGTGGACAGATTTTTAAAAAATTATTTCTTAGTAGTCTAATCCAAACATTCGTGATTCCGAATCTGAACATCTTATTTGGGGATGAATTTCTGATTTCGCTTCACTAATCCGAATGTTTCGTGCAAATCAAAGGCAATCAACTCAGCACATCGAACTTGGGACGTGTTTTGCCGTCTGGCGATTTGTAGACACAAACACACAGCTCTTGTAAACAGGTGCCATTGTTACATGTGTTTGTGTCTGGTTATCTCGAGACTAAGACAAACCTTTTCACATCTATCAAGAAGCGAGACAGGGTACCAACATTCTCTACGTTTGTCCCTTGCCTGTGATGCGAGTGCACATGTCATCACTCAAGTGTGACGGATGATTGGGCAATCGTATGAATGACAATCTTTTTACCTAAGGATGTAAGAGATGGTTACAATCGCTTTCAATGTCTTGATCACCGCTAGCCTATCCACAAATGAAGAAGAACAGAAGTATATTATTCAAATGAAAAGGACTAAAAATAAACAACAAAACAAAACCTAAAAGACAAAGAATGCAAAATACCCCTCCTCCTCCCCCCCCCCCAAAAAAAAAACACCCCAAAACAACACATAAACATTTACAAACAAAAAAAATAAAACAAAACAAAACAACTGACTAGAGTATTCTGAAAAAAATCCTCTTCATTGTCTCTGACCAATGATGATGTACATGTATTGTAATCAGTGCCATTTCAAATGCATTGGATTTACATTAATATTCGTTCTGACACCGTTCCCCGATTAATTATACAATGTATGTATCCTTGTTGACATTTGGTCAGTGATTCTCTAATCCGAAAAAGTCGGTAATCAGAACAAATTGCCGGGAATGGTGCGTTTCGGATTACCGAGACTAGACTGTACGATGTTATTCAAAGCAATTAATCTACATCTTTCATCCTTCCAGTGCATCTGACATCATATAAGGGCCTCAACCTTCAGTTGCTAGCTAACTCTGTCCTATACTACTATCATCACTGTGGTCATAGTGGACATTTCAATAGTCCAAGCCTCTCTCATGATGGTCGTTTTCAGTGTTTCTCTGGGGCAACCTCTCTTTCCCTTGCCCTCTTTCTCTAATAATGGTCTTGTTGTGTGATTTTGGCATCTACAAACATGGCCCACATACATCTATCTCCTCTTCTTGATAACCAATGACACTGGTGGTTATCCTGATAGCACTCTAATTTCTTATGTGACTTTGAAGCAATTAATGGTCAAACAATAATACCAGACGATGAATTTAAAATGACAAGAACTGAAAGAATATAGCACTCAAATCTTCAAATTACCACAATGAAATGAAATGTAAATTTTCATCTATGTTCCTATTTCCCTGGAACAGTACTTTTCACGAGAATGCCCTCCAGCTGAATGCCCGCTTGGCTTAAGTGTCAGATTTTTCCTATCAAAATCGTCTCTCGGAGTGCCTGTCTTTAAGTCACATGCCGCTTAAGTGTCTGGTATGTTGGCATGCTGTCAGTCGAAAAAGGTGACAAATGTCAACTAAATCTAGATAAAGTAGCAATTGTTTCCAATGGTGTCAAAAGGCACCATTATCGCTTCTTATTGACTGATTTCCCATCCCTTTGAGTGCAGGAACAGGTAACAAATGCATGCTTTCCTTTCTGGTCTGCTCCCTGTGACTAATAAGTATGCAACCACTAAATTGTGTCATTGCAGCGAATGAGGTGGGGCTTGGATTAGGATTTAAGTGACCAGAAATGCTCAGCTGTTTAATAACGTGTGACGACATTTGTCTGGACTTGCACAGCTGGTTAGTTAATGAGTGACTGTTTGTATGTCAGATCTATGCAACACAATGCATTCGAATCCCTCCCTGTCGCAACAAAATGTCTGGCTATGAACAGGGGTGAGGTTGATTTTTCTGATACTGGGGGCATAGCTTGTAAACTTGAAAGTGATTTAAGATGATCTTCATCCACACATGATAATCATGCTACAAGATGCATCGTAAACTTCAAAGACTTTTGGAGAACTCTCTAAGTTAAAGGAGAATAAGCATTCGGCAACCATGGTGGTTTAAATCTTCCCATACATGGTCAATGTTGCATGAGTGTCTGTTTTGCCTAAGTGCCCAGTTAGGCTGCTTCCCAAGCACCAGGCACTTTCATGAAAAGTACTGTACAATCAGATTGTGGAATAACATACCAATTACAATGAATTTCAGTAATAGCACTGAAGATTTAAAAAAGAAACTTAAAAACATCTCTGTAAAGACAACATATTAACTTAATATAGTGTTCAAACATAATTAGAAATTCACACATTGACATAAATACATGTACTCAGCTAATCTGATTCAATCATCGCATACGAAGACGAAGTCTAACGTTTAATTTTAAATGTATGAAATTACTTTTTACATTTTAGGTTAAAGAATAAAGATTCATTAAGATTTTTTTATATCCCATTAGGCCATTTATGACAATCATTGCAAGCAACGATAAATTTAACTTATTAATAATCAAATAACTATAAACAATGTTGAACCGCCCCAAGTCACCTTAATATATACTTGAACTTGAAATTGTGCTCTTCTGATTTATTATGTACTGAGTAACACTAAGATCTCCACAAATGTTTAATTTTATCAAATATTCATTGTTTTCACCTCAAATTTCCTCATTTTGGAGAGTCATTGTTTGGGAGTGTGTTGAGATCTGTCAAGTCAATGTTTTGCATTTTAATCAATGTGAGAACTCATAAAAACAACTTTATAAAACTTTTCATGTATCTTTATTTGTAAGTAGATCACAAGATACAGTACTAGTGCTCTAAGAACAGGCCCCTGGGGAGATTGAAATATCTTGCTGTTAGACGGATGTTGCTGGTAGGCAGACTCCAAGGGACATATTCTATATATTTACTCGAAAGTCCTAGATCATATCCCTTGCTCCGTTATCTCCTCTTACACGAGTCCCTTTAATTACTTTGATGTTTTTTGTTGTTTGGGGTTTGATTTTTCTTTTGTTTTTTGTTTTGTTGTTGTTGTTTTTTGTTTTGTTTTGTTTTTTTTTTTTTGCCGCTGTCCACCAGGCGTTTTATTTTCTCACAGCATTTTGATAGTCTTCTGATTGTTGATCTATCAAGACAAAATTGGCGGTCGAGAGTTGTAAAATTGGGCTTATTTCCTGACTTTTCTTCTCTCTCAATAGCTGAGATAATCTCCATTTTTTTCCCAAGTGAAACATTGGGTGCCAATGTTGCTTAATGAGAATGAGTTTTTTTTCAATGCGTGTTGTTGCTTTGGGTGATAAGCAATGAATGATTATTTTTACAAAGGTTGTTTATCTCACCAAAGCATTCACACTCTTTCACTAATTAACGACCTATCAAATCCAAGGCCACAGGGGCTACGCACATGATCCAATCTAATCAACTCATTTTTTCCATACCTGTCAATCATGCAACAAATCCCCAAATGCTAAAAAAGGCATAGGTAGCCTTGCAGGTGTGAAGGTGGAGCCAAAGCCCAGTCACTCAAAATTGACCAAACACAACCGATCAAGGTAAGTCTCCTATTTCACCGACACCACGTTGGTGAGATGCGCATCACTGATTTTATTGACTCTGTTGGACGTAAGATTCATTAAGCAATGAACGACTTAGAATACATGTTAGTGTAACTCATTGCTTTCTGAGCTGAGCTGAGCTTTTATATAGTGCTAATTCCACTAAATGTGCTCAAAGCGCTTTACAAGTGTTCCCCGACAGGCTTTTCCAACCAAATATCTTCTCAACTCCGTTTGGAGCATACATAGATGCAGCCTCTTACAGGCGCACTTGCTCTAGCATACTGACAAGATCTTCCGCTGCCTATTGTCGGGTACTCAATAACACCTGAGTGGGGTAAGGAAATGTATGTAAATATCCTTTCCCAAGGACTAAACTGAGCCACTGCCCGGCCTGGTATCACTGTCGTCATACCTCTGCACTATACACCTTGCTGTCTGGCGAGAAGAGCCATGTGTTTTGATGATGGCCTGCCCAGCTGGACATTGCCATTGTTTGCTTTGTCCACATGGGCAGAAAGTGAGGGTAAGGTACCTTTCCGTCTGGCATGTGCGTGGTGGGTAGAGGATGGCTTTTGTTAACAGCCTACTCAGCTGAACAGTGACAATGTTTGCTTTATCCACGTGGGCAGAAAGCGAGGGTAAGGTACCTTTCCGTCTGGCATGTGCATGGTGGGTAGAGGATGGCTTTTGTTAACACTAACAGCCTACTCAGCTGAACAGTGACAATGTTTGCTTTATCCACACGGGCAGAAAGCGAGGGTAAGGTACCTTTCCGTCTGGCATGTGCGTGGTGGGTAGAGGATGGCTTCTGTTAACACTAACAGCCTACTCAGCTGAACAGTGACAATTTTTGCTTTATCCACATGGGCAGAAAGCAAGGGTAAGGTACCTTTCCGTCTGGCATGTGTGTGGTGGGTAGAGGATGGCTTCTGTTAACACTAACAGCCTACTCAGCTGAACAGTGACAATGTTTGCTTTATCCACATGGGCAGAAAGCGAGGGTAAGGTACCTTTCCGTCTGGCATGTGTGTGGTGGGTAGAGGATGGCTTTTGTTAACACTAACAGCCTACTCAGCTGAACAGTGACAATGTTTGCTTTATCCACATGGGCAGAAAGCAAGGGTAAGGTACCTTTCTGTCTGGCATGTGCGTGGTGGGTAGAGGATGGCTTTTGTTAACACTAACAGCCTACTCAGCTGAACAGTGACAATGTTTGATTTATCCACATGGGCAGAAAGCGAGGGTAAGGTACCTTTCCGTCTGGCATGTGCGTGGTGGGTAGAGTATGGCTTTTGTTAACAGCCTACACAGCTGAACAGTGACAATGTTTGTTTTGTCCACATATTATGCAAAATGACACCTTTCCATCTGGAAGGTATATGTACATCTTTATCAACACCTAATAAAAGCTGAGATGTAAAGCTTAGCCTGAAAATATAAAATGTAATGGGATATACGTACATAGTGGGAGACCAATGAGTAAACACAAAAAAATTTTTCAATTTAGAAAGTTTCTGTTCAAAATCATGTTGTTAGCCGGAACGGGGCGTGTTGATAGAGGGCAAATTTATATAGAAAAAATTCCGTCGCCTGGAAAAATGCAGGTAGGCGGACCATGTTTTTTTATTTGTTTGTTTGGTTTTTTTTTTTGTTGTTGGTCTTTTTTTGCTTTGATTGTTGTTGTTTTATTTCTGTTTTGTTTTTGTTTGTTTTTGGTTTTGGTTGTTTTTTTGTTTGTTTGTGTATGTTGTTGTGTCTGTTGTTTTGCTTGTGTCTGGTTTTTTGTTGTTTTTATTTTTACTTTCCTTTTCTTACATGAAACACAAGCTAATTTATAAAGAAATATGGGTCATCCTAACAATGGCAGCTAAATATTATCTATTAATTAAGAAAAACAAAGTACAGAAATAACAAACATTAATTCCTCAGTATAATATATTATGATTATTATAATATCTGCTAATTCTGGGTTCCAGGACTCGGCCGTCTGCATTGTCGTTCGTTGTTTTTGTTGTTGTTTTTACATTTGAAGATTTAGATGGCCACCAGTGTGAGGTTGCACTATATTTATTATACATTCAGTTCTTTTGAAATGATAATATTCTTCATACGCGTAGGAGTGAGCCTTTCTGTAGGAAAAAGCAACGTTTGTTTCATCGGTCATGTCATCTAGAGGATCTTTGAGTCCGTTATGAATTTCCATAGCGAATTAGAGTCTCAATTGTTTGGCGATCAAACTCTTTAGATAGGTCAGCAATATTCAAATATTCTCTACCTGTTTATCGAAGCCATAGTCTTCAATAATCACTATGGTTTGGTCTGGCCAATTTTGCAAATGTCTATGTCTCATCTTTGCATAAGTGCTTTTTCCTTCGCTGCTTTTGATTTTGATGTTTGTTATTCTTTGATCAGCAATGTCGTACTCAATGATCAAATTGTCTGTCTTGGCAAGAATGAGTGGTCTTCCCTGTTGGTAGGTGTCAATAACGAGCTTTTGCACATTGTTGTTTCGTTCTGCCCGTGTGATAAGCTTTCCAGTGTCCTTCTTGATTCGGGAAATACGAGCACGGATTTCATCACAGTCAAGTATTTTGATCACATTGTCACCTTGACCAGTGCGATGACTTCTGGTGGCGCAACCATGGAAATTTTCTGCGGCCGAGTTGCCATCTGTACCTGTGTTTTCTTCGTCCAACTCAATCTCACTGGCTGACGTGATATGTGTGTCAGAAGTGTGTTTTTTGTCTTCCTCGGTGTGTTTGATATTTGTCACCGATTCATTTGGTTTGCCTGAAAGACTGGTTGTTTTGTTGACAGGAAATACTGGGTTTTCAATAGGCGATCTTATGGCCAAAATGCCTAGAGAATGTATAGCACTGTCGTTACTGGTACTCTCCACAATGGTTGTTGCTTGGGCTACTATTTGATTATTTTCCATCATGTCAGTATTCGTATACGTTGTTGCTGTTGGTGTGATCATTGTTTTTACACTTGAGTGTTGTTGTTTTCTTAAACTGTCTCGTCTGACTTGACTTGGCGACTTCCTTCTGAAACTGGCAGACATTGATCGATGATTCACCGACACACTCATGTCAGCCATTGCCACACCATCGAATCGAAGGATGAAAGTTGTTATGTCCTGATTCCCAGCCATCTTGTAGGAGGATAGTTGATATTCCTTTAGAATTGTATTTCTCATACATTCCAATGTCAATTATAATCCAGTCACTGGCTTACTGATGTTGTTTAAACGTTAGAACCGTGAAAAAGCTTAAAATATGACAAGAGCTGGCTAACCCCCGTCTTTCTTGCTCGGTAAACAAACCGGAAGTCCACCGGGGGGTATACTGAAGCTGTTGTCAGTTGAACGTAAGGTATGGTGAAAAGGGGGGTAATCTGAAAATGCTGCACCGGGTCTGTTAACTTCGCGTCTTGCCTTCCCGGTTACCGGGTCTGTATACTTTGCAACTTTGTTCCCGATTACCGGGTCTGTATACACTGCCTTTTTTGTTATGGTTGCCGCCTGTTCCCCTCCCCACTCCTGTTCTTTCAGCCCTTCATATCGTACCCTTTCAAATCTCTTGTGACTGATCAAACCTTGATTAGATGTGGTAACACTTCATGCCAGCGTTTTGCTAATGATACAAAGATTTAGCCTATGAATCATCCAACGACTTTCATAAAATACTAATGGTGGGGTGCTACTGTTGAGTGAATAAAAGGAAATAATGATAAAATATTTTTAAAAAAATTGTAAGACTCAACCGTGAAGAGACAGGAGACGTCATGTTTCGGTCTACCCTTCATCAGACAACGCACAAAGACATGTAAACGAAGCAGTCACATTGACATGAAATGCTTCCAGTAAGCACTTACCTGAACGTGGAGAAACATACCATGTTCCTCAAGAAAAAAATCAAATGAAATGAAAATGAGAATACAGGAAATAGATAAATGCAAGTCTAAAATTAAATGAAAAAGAAATAGGTTGTGGAAAGAATTATTGGTGGTTGGAGAAAGGGCAACAATAATTTTAGGAGGAAAATAAGGAGAGAATAAGAGATAGATAGATAGATAGATAGATAGATAGATAGATAGATAGATAGATAGATAGATAGATAGATAGATAGAT
>JAOYNN010309487.1:0-10084 GCA_025770095.1 Goniobranchus kuniei
TTGTCGTTTTTTTTTGTTTTTTTTTTTTTTGTTTTTTTTTTTTTTTTGTTTTGTTGTTGTTTTTTTGTTGTTTCGTTTGTTTGTTTTTTGTTGGTTTTTTTTTTGTTTTTTCTTGGGGAGGTTGGCACCCGATCATCATTTATATCAAATCTAGCTGTTTACCCCTTTCATATGAACGGCCTGATCCCAGGTGTTTTCAAAGAAATGCCGCCATAATGAATAATTTCTCAATTCATGATGGCAATGTTTTGTTTTAAAATCTAATCTAGATTATTATTGGTGGTAACTTTATGTTTCAAATATCAAAGAAAATAAAACAAAAAAAGGATTGAGATTCATCATGGGTGCAGAAGCGTTGAAATTAATGAAATACATATAAAATGTAGGCCCTGATCATCATCTGCTAATCGTGTATTAGTATTATACGTATACGTATATGTACAACATTGTCAGCAGTCTCGACTTCTACGCTTTCAGCCTGTAAGTTAGCAGGATTCAGAGTTTCAAAATTATTTGTTTTGAACTCATTTTGTCTTCTAGTTATAGCTGCTTCATTACAGTGAAGCACACTGGTAGCGCGTTGAATTGGTCTTTCAACCGAAAGGTCACAGGATCGAATCCCGGTGTGGGCATTGTGATTTATTTAATCCTTGGGCAAGGTTATTATTAACACAAATTGCCTCCGTGTTGCGGCGCTGTACTTACGGCTGACGGTCAGTTTTCGGACAAATTTCTTTTCGGGGATGAAAAGAGTGGTAGTGGTAGTGGTAGTGGTAATTTGTGAGGCGGAGAAGAAGAAAAGTTAAAAGGACATCAGTTGCATACATTTTGTTAAGAGCTGACTTAATGGCTACTTGATTCTTTAAAAACTATGGGAGTGGGAGTCCTTCAGATAAAAACTTGCTTCTTTAGAATCTATAGGTCACCTTTGGCAAAAAACAACAACAAAACAACTTTGTTCTTTAAAAACGTTACATCTTGGCTTCTTAAAATTTACAGGAGTCCCTTGGGGAAAAAAACCATGGTTCTTTGAAACTGTATTAGTCCTTTGAAAAAAAAGAGCTTTAAAATCTACCTGTATAAGTCTGTCTAATAAAAAGTTGGCTCTTTAAAGACTACTGGCCCTGCAGTTTTTTTGCATATCTTGCGGCTGCAATGCATTCGCAAAAATCTGGAAAATTTTCTGACTTGCATTCAACTGCAATGTCTGCACGTTTTTGCAAATTTTTGACAAATTCTTGTATTTTTGCAAAATTTACCTCGGTGAGAAAGATTATTGTAGATATCTATGCTGGGTTTTTTTGTTGTTAAATTTTAGTCTAAATGTGCTTGGAAATGAAATTATTATGGCAACTACCGACTGTTGTCATGAAAAGTCACTTCGCAGTTTATTTCTATATGACCTTTTTATATGTAAGAGGTTAAAGTTAAAGGTTGCAAAAGTTACCTTTTTGACATCTCTTTTTGCACCATTTAGAAGCTTGCAAAATTTTTGCATACTTTCTGTCGCAAAATTCATCATGTTGTTTGCAAAATTTTAAAATATTTTTTGCAAAACAAAAAACGCGGGTCAGAAACTATAGCTATAAGGTACTTAGGTTAAAAACTTGGTTATTTAATAGCTATAGGTACTTAGGTTAACAACTCGGTCCTTAAAAAGCTATAGGGTACTTCAGGTAAAAACTTAGCCCTTAAAAGTAAAAGCTATATGGTACTTCTGTTAAAAACTTGGTTCTTTAAAAAATCATTGGGTACATACTTTACTCAAAAACTTGTTCTTTAAACGCTAAAATCTTGATTCTTTACTCTCAGATAGAAAAAGGCCTACTACAAACAATGTACCTGCTTAGAAAAGTGAAACTTTCAGCCAAAGCAGGAGGTCGACCATTTTGGATTTCGCATACAAATTATGTACTAGTAATATTTTTATAATACAAAATGCATGATCATCCAGCGGTCTCTCCCCGATCACCCAGCCCATGACCCAACTTGTCACTACATCTAGGTCCAGGGATGTAAATGACACTTTCAAAAATTCTCTGAAAATTAACCGCCGGGGTCCAGGAGGCGCACAGGCCCCGGTGGGGTCTAAGGGCAATGCCCCACCCCTTTGTTGTTCTAAGGGTATCCACTGCAATTTTGTCATGTTGGATTTAGTATTGCCTGTTGTAAAAATCATAGTTATTTATCACAAATCTGGCTGCATTTTTCTGCACTTTCTCTATCTCATCTATTTGGTTTTGATAGTGTGGATCCCACACACAACTACCATAGTCTAGCACTGGTTTGACAAAGGCCTTATAACATAGGTAGTTTACAGGCAGTTTACAGAAACATCCATCGAGACAAAAACTGGCAACGCAAGGACAAAGTTCACCAAACGCCCAAGGGTAAACATTTACTATTGCAACATCATTGATATCATATTAAACTGAGCAGACGAGCAACTAGACTGTCAGGCAAACAAACTTACAGCGCGTTCCCACCAAGCGAGTTGTTCTAACAACATCGTTCTAACGATATCCTTCTTACTACTAAGAACGACAATTGCGTTCACACCCAAATAAAAATCGGTCGTCTCTGTCGTTAATATGGACTTCAAAACGAAGCTGTTGATTTTGTTATGGCTATATCGCAGACGTGACAATAGAAAAGAAAATGTATGGTATAATAAATTGAGAGAGAGAGAGAGAGAGAGATAACCTTCTTCCAATCTCAAGAAAAGTATATCTATATATCTGACAAGCCGATTACCCGTTCAAATGAACGGGCTGTTCCTGGTGTTTTTCAATGTGAACAATTTGAAAAAAAGAAGAAAGTTAACATCAATAATGAACACTGTATTAAGTCCGTTCCGGGAATGATTGTTGAGATGAAGAAACAAACAATTACAAGGTCATTTGTTGCAGTTACATCTTGTTAAACTGATTTAATGCTTATTATTGTGTGGCCACTTGATGAAATAGATACTGCCATGCTGAAAAAAACATAGTGGAGTTATTTTGTCTGTTAACTATTTCATTTGTAATGAGAGGAAGAGGAAAAAAGAATGAAAACCTCATTAACTGCATACAGCGCGTCTTTTTGCGATTTCAATTTCATTAATTTGCTTCTTTATTTTCGGATTCCATATTGGTGCGGTATACTCCAGAACCGGTCTTAAGTGGGGTTGGTGGGGAGGTGTTGTAGCATAGAGCTTTAATTATTTCTGGACATGAGCTCGGATTTCGTTTGAGATATGCAGTGATGTTATTTGCTTTCGTGGTTATTGTACCTATGTGATTGTCCCTTGTCAAATCATTGCTAATCTGAAGGCCCAAGTACTTCGCTGATTTCAAGTTTGACAAGGTGCCTCTACGTAGTGCATAGCTTGCATTTATTTGTCTCTTTTGTTTTCCCCTATGACCTGTAGAAATTCGCAACTGTCGATGTTAATATGTAGTGCAAAGCTTGCATTGATTTGGTCTCTGTTTTTCCCCTATGACCTGTAGAAATTCGCAATTGTCGATGTTAATATGTAGTGCGAAGCTTGCAGTGATTTGATCTCTTTTTTTTCCCTATGACCTGTAGAAATTCGCAATTGTCGATGTTAATATGTAGTGCAAAGCTTGCAGTGATTTGGTCTCTTTTTTTTCCCCTATGACCTGTAGAAATTCGCAATTGTCGATGTTAAATTCCATTAACCAAGTGCTTTCCCAACCTTGTAGGCCGTCTAGATCTTTTCTTTTTTTTTCATATCATCGGATAGATCAGTTCAGTATATCAACAATGACAAAGGGCCAATAACTGTTCCCTGGTGGACTCCTGGTATACACCGGCGTAGCTAATTGTAGGCTATTGAGGCTAAGCCTCCCCTTTAAATTGTTTGAATATCTGCTTAAAATTATACCACAAAAGGTACTTTTAACATTCTGTTTTACTACCGTAATTTTCATAGAATGGTCATTCCCACTACATTTAGCCAAGCCAAGGATGAGGCCCGCGCTGCAATAGCCAATCAGAAGAGACTGCGCTTCGCTGCACCACAACATTAGCCAATCAATACAAGTGAGGCTTACAATGTGTAAGCCTTTTCCCCACGACCGCTGCCATTGAATCTTTATAATATCGTTCCAGATAAATGAGGGTAGAGCGAATATTTCCATCGATACAGGCACTCGATAAAGGATGGTATTGAGGCTTCAGCTGATCAGCCTCAACGCTTTTTAGTTTATTCAATCACAGGTTCTATGTGCAATGGATTTACGTCCTCATATCGTATCTGCCGAATAATGGGCGATACGAGCGCGACATGTCTTGGCCTGATTTAGGCCTAGAGCATCCTAGAGAGTGTAAGTCATTTGTCCTCCCAGTTCTCTTGACTCTTGAGCCAATAGGTCTACTCGATCTATGTCTAATCCAGATATAGATACGTGTAGTATGTACATTCACTTACAAAACGACCACTGGTTCTGACTCAACGAAGACGGTAAGCTTAATAATAATGAAATAAAGTATTATTGTAAACTTGATCATCTATCCCTTTTAAAGTGAGCTGCGCGAGATAATATTGAATAGGCCAGTATTATGACTGGATGAATAGTTGTTATCAACACCTGTAATATTGGCTCGTAATAAGAAGCCACATGTCTCTGACAAGCCTAGCTACGCCACTGCTGGTATAACGTTTGCTGTTTCCGACGAATTTCGCTGAAGGACAACTTTTTCTGCGTTGTTTTATGTAGAAAACTTTTAATCCATAGTAAAAATATTTACCCTAATTCCATAAAATTCACGTTTGCCAAGAAGCTGTTCGTGGGGAGCTTTATCGAATGCCTTTGCGAAATCTAACAGGATACAATTTACATGGTCACCATTTTTCAGGCTATCAGCTATTTCTTGAATAGTTATGATCAATTGGTTTTCGCAAGATCTATTTTTTCTGAATCCATGTTGGTGGTTAATTGGAGAGGATATTGTTGATTTCCAAGAGGGTGATGATATACCTATGGAGAATATGTTCCAGTATCTTACAACAAATACCTGTAAGGGATATTGATCTGTAATTGCATGCTTTGTTTTTATTGCTCTTCTAATATTATGGAGTAATTCATGCCTCTTTCCATTTATCTGGCATCCTTCCTTGTTTGATGGAAGCATCAAAGATTGTAGTAAGTACTGGTGCGATCTCTGTTGCCAATTCTTTCAATAATTTACCGGGGATTCGATCAAGCTGTGTTGTTGGTTTTTTGGATTGATATTGCTTATCAGTTTAAATACCCCTCTTTCATTAATTGCAATGTCAGGAATGCTTGGTAAGAGGCACCTCCTTCCTTTGAGACATTTTTCATATCTCATCAAGAGAAGACGTATGTGTAAAGTAAGGTACAGTTAGTCCCGTACCCATGACTGAGTATACGGGAATTAGGGGTAGAGCCCTAATTATACTAGGCATATGGCATAATGTGGTAGTTCGCCATTGCTTTCCATGCCGACTTTACTTCCCCCAAGTCTAGAAAGACCTAGCTACCTATTTATACCGCTGGGTGAACAGGGGGCCCCGAAAAAAAAAACATTGCCCGGCTGGGGTTCGAACTCGGGTCACCTCGCATGGCAGTCAGCCACTCTACCAACTGAGCTACCGGGCCACCGGGCTTAGCAGCATTGTATTTAAATATCTTAAGGATTTTTCCCAAAGGCTGATCCAGCTTTTCCAATTAAGACATTATTTTTGGGGGTTATTTCAATCAGGTTTGATTGTGCCTCTTCTTTTAAACAATTTCATCTATGATTTTAATAGGACTTGGGATTATGACTTCACTTTTTTGTGTGCATTGGAATTCAGCCCAACTTTTTCTACCGTTTAAGTGACTACATCAGTTGTATTTCATAATCTATCTGTCACTACACTGAAGCAATATCATTGTCAAAGTCCCATTATGATCTTTGACATAATGGGGTTGTTCTCAACTATTCTTAAAAGGTAATATATAAACGTTCATGACATAGTACAATGCTTATCATTACTGTACCGTACCCTTGTTATTCATGACATAATAATAAACTGACATCCCTTGATATGAACGAGCGCCGACGATCACTACCATGATAATTAAGTAGCCATTGTCATTGTTCTATGTCCTGATAATAAAGTTCACCTTCATTCTCCTTAACAGAAATGTGAAAGACTTATTATTAACAAAGGTTGTAAATGGAGTAGAAATTGAATGCATCCTTGTTTTACTCATGTTCAAATTTCACAATTTTCAGTATAAATACTTTCAGCTTGGCCGATTCAAATCATTTTCCTCTACACAGCTTTTAATACATGTACTTTTATACATTTTCTGGGTTGTCTTAGTATCTAGATCTAGGTACTTATTCACATCTAAGATGAATGAGATAAGTGGTAAAGTATACAGAGACTTGTAGATGAATCTGACCATGCCAGCATTAATTTTTTTACTGATCATATGAAAGCTGCTTGAGGTTTGACTTGTGTCAACAGGTACCGGTAGTTCTAACCACTTAGAAACAGGGGGCCTTTCTTGTTTCAACAAATTTTGTCTTGCAATAAGTTATAAGTTTTTGTGTCATCTTCTCTTTCAATATCATATGGATGAATGTTATTTTTTGCAAGGAAATAATATTGTATGGTAATGGGATAACAGGATATATAGAAGTAACGCTATAAATAGTATGAAGTGGTGAAATAGCACATAGTCATTTAGAGTGAATTCTAGTGAAATGACCAGAATTGGCAAAGATGATGCAATGCGTACACATGTAGGATTTACAAATACATTAAATATCTTGATAAAAAGCATCACATTTTAAATGATGATGATGAAGATGAGCACATCATTATTACTTTATATGACATATGCACGTTCATGTTATTCTACGTTATTCTATGTTAAGGGATTAAACAAAAACCAAAACAAAAACAAATCAAGGATAAAATCAAAAGCAGTGATTATCTGGTGTTGAAAGTAATTCAAACGGTTTTGTAGGTCCTACAAGTAATGATATTCCTTTCATAGATTTAAAAGAAAAATTAGAATTTTTTCTTATAGTTATGAGAAAGTTATGTTAAATATTATTTATTATTTATACGGTTGTTTCTACAACCGGTTCAGCCTCATTTGTGTGCATTTCAGCCTCATTTATTGATGACTTATTAGTCTGCAGTATTTGTACATGGATATGCATTATGACATTCAAAGAGCTTGTAGTTCTCATTCTTTCACATACATTGAGTTTAATAATGTTGCTTTTTAAACAGACATGGAACATCCATTCAAACCGTCCCAAATTACAATATTTGATAACATTTAATTAAGCAAATGGGAAGGAAAATGGTTACGGTAAAACTGTCAAAACAATTTATCAATTATCCTTAGACCTTCATCCTGCCTTACCAAGGAAGAAAATAAGAAATTAATTCAACATATGTAAAACATGTACTCAGATTACACTGCCACTTAGAAGTAAGAATTGAATTTTCAATATATTTCATCTGCATAAAAATTGACATCAACGATGTTCACCACCAACTACATACACCATACATCATAATTTTCAAATGGACAAAGAGGAACAAAACAGGAAATGTTAAAATAGAAATTCCTACATATCCCAACCTCAGTCCTTTCTGGAAAAAAAAAAGTCACTTCAAATCTCTTATTAAGACAGAAAAAACTGTCACCATAACTCCCTCTCCCTTCCCCCCAAAAAAGAAGGAAAACAGAAAACCAACAAACAACAAACACTAAAAAAACAACCAAACCCAAAACCAACAACACACTAGAGACACAAAACAAAAAGCACTGCTTTGAATGAAAAAACAACAACAAAAGCATCCCCCCAAAAAAAAACAAACAAACAACAAACAACACAACCCAAACAGATGCAAAATAAAACAAATAAAAAACCCAGCCAAAAACACTCATAAAAGTTGCAGAGCCGTACTTGACCATTACTAAACTACTCAGTCATTGAAACAAGAGATCAAATCACTTTATGCTGTTTATATCTCTTTCAATCAGAATGACAGTTTCTTGATCACACATCTGCTTAGTACACGGTTTCTCAAAATAATGTTTCATAATATATAATAAGTGTAGCACTACACACAAAACTGCTAAATGGTGTCTGTAAGTCCATCAATATTCTTGGTTACCTTATGCATTTTCCTTCACTCAAGGTAATAAAAATAATGACAAAAGGAGGCAAATGTAAGTTTCATTTCCTTTGCAATGCTGAAAATGTTCCAATGTCAGAAAAAACATTCAATTAATCACACACGAGAAAAAAGAAATGTTTAACAATATTTGTAAAGATAATATCAATTATATTCCAATAGGCATTTTCTACATTATCAACAGCCATCTTCTAAGCTCTCACCAAGGGATTTTCAACATCTGTTATGATTCTACTTTCTTGACTTCAATAAGTTTTGTTTTGGTACAGTGGTCTCCCTAAAAGAGGCCACTGTGTTAGAGGCAGGTCTGACATAGAGTCTGCTGTTCCTGTGTCACAGATTTTTTTTCCTCTTTAAAAGTCTGCTTTAACAGACCTGCCCCCAGACACACTGTCTGTCTAAGAGACTGCTTTTTTCACCTGATAAAATCCTCAGATTTTTTTTTTTTTTCAATTTGTTCCCAAGCTGCTTCCCCTTGTGAAGTAAAATGACGAAACAAGTGTCTGGGCCTTGATTCGTGCACTTACTCATGATATGTACACCTGTGCTAGCTGACGGCTTTGATATTATTCAACAGACACTGGCCATAGGGCTTAGTGGCAGTGGTGACAATAACTGTCTGGTGACTGGTGGGTGACTGGTGTGACCATTTGAGTTGCCCATTCAACGACACAGTGCTGACCAGCCTATTGGTCTGGCATGCAGTGGTGTTCTTTGTGATTACACAATGCTAAGCTCCTCCCAGATGGAGTACAATTTACTTCCCGTCTCTCTGCATGCTTGGTTCCCTTTCTCAACACTTTTTTCATTGGCTTAAAGAAATAAAGCTTTCCACGTCATTTTTAGCCCATCAATGCACACCATATGAACATTGGTATGTTGTCACCATTCACATTACTAGCCTGTTTATGCAGTGAAACACATCCATTTTAAATATATATCAAATTTCGTTCAAGCAATTCTATTGACCCCAGATATTGACCCAAAACTACCAGTGGGGAGTGGACAAAAAAATGTTATATCTAATTTACTCCCCTATTCCCCTCTAACAGGCTGTCCGCCTACAGACAGTTTATTTTTGTCACCTGCGGAGGGGTCTTATGGAGAAGGATCAGCTCTACTGTATGCTCAATTAAATTAAATTCAATTCAAAGAAGTTCATTAATCTATTAAATATGGAAATTATCACTGCATATGACATGCACGTTAAAAATAAAAAATACTGTACAGCAGTAAAAAGAAAAGAAAAAAAGGGAGTCAAAAAGTACAGTAGTAAAACAAAATACTGTTCAAATATATGGAAGGATAGAATGATCATGATAGTATACATGCACCCCAATGGGGGAAAAATGTTGTCTTTAAATTAAATATATATAGTATAGTAAGATAAAAATGCACATAAATCATTCAAAATTCTTACAGCTGACAAAAAAACTAGAATATCTCTCAGTTCAAGACTTAAAATGAATCAGACCCCCACTTCTTTGCCTTATCTTAATTTCTGACATGAAGGGAAAACGTTCGAACCTCATTCAATAGATTCAACTTCTCCCACCTCATCTCCTTCTTTCCGGCATACTGGACCAGATGCCATGCAACAGGTTTTGATATTATTACTCACTGTGCATGTAGTTTTGGTTAGGAATGCCACGGGAGTATAATATGTAGGCCTAACCACCTATTTCTCAGGTCACCTAATGACGGGGTGGGGGTGTTGACATAATAGGTCTAACAGATGTATTGGAATTGGCATCGCCAATGTATGCTGTTAGCAGCTTGCATCAATCAACACATTGCCTAGATCTAGTAAACCTGCAACACACTTAGAAATAGTTTTAAAACGCATCTTTGAATATATGCCCACTTCGACATTGTACCAATAGGTTAGTTTGTAAAGTCTAC